>CM029014.1:10547243-10808136 GCA_016801055.1 Panax notoginseng
TTAATGTCATTTTAATTGCATGTTTCTAACCATAATTAGCCATAAGAGCGTTAATATATAGCGAGTGAGCGCGTTAGCCTAGTTGTCATGTAGTACAATAATCCCCTAAAGTCCACACAAGTCATGTCCTCTATAAATTGCGAGTTGTTAGTATAAAGTTAACTTTGGTCAATTGATCAATACAGTATCGACACGCAGGCGGGAGGTGATCTCTCTCTGCGTGTCAGCACTGAATTGATCTATTAATTAATTTATCATGAAGTTAATTTCATTGTAACCGGATCCCCATAAATTTATGTCGTTCAAGTCTCATCAGCTGCAAAATATAATTTTTCTAGCAAGAGAGTAGACAAACTAGATGTGCAAGAGTGAGAAAGAGATTATAGAGTAAATCAAAATGACGTACTTACAGCAGGGTTTGCTAACAATGTTGGAGAAAGGAATTGACAAGTTTGTACCCTTATTCAACTGCATGAATCATCCAAGAAGCAACAATATTCTATGTCTGAATTTTTTTATTATTTATTTGAATAATATCATATAATAAATAGATCATGTCTATGGTCTAATAAAAGAGAGAAAGATTGTAGAATATTAGGTAGTTTAGATATTAATATATATTGACTATGGCTCCTCCAAAAGAACAGGTCTGAAAATAGATGGTATTAATTTGCTTAAAGAGTAATGCTACAGACATAAATTATTTTATAAATATTTTATAAATTGATGATGTGGCGTACTCCACCTCAGCGTATTGATCAACAAATTATTTCAATATAGTCTTTGGCCCCACACAATATGCTGAGGTAGAATATGCCACATCAGTAATTTTATGGGCGGATCTAGCTTAGGGCAGTGGGGTCAATTGACCCCACTGAATTTTTTGGAGTTAATTTTTAATTTGATTTTGATTTTATAAAGTGTTTAGTGAAAATAAAAAATTCAGAATAAAAGACTATTAAATGTCTCAAATTTCTACTAACACAAACACTCCACTCTTTTATATTATTTAGTAATTTATATTGAACATGATATTTTTGCATATATTGAAATGAGACTATCATTACGATAGTTTCAAACAATGAAATCTCGAAAAATGTTATTATAAATAATATTTTAACAATATTATTTAGTTTTGTAATTTATTTTAGAGGACACAAGAAGTGTCTCTTATAAATATCAGTGTTTTAAAAAATTATAAAATATCATTTTATATATAACATAAGATCGAGGATTCGAAGTGTATTCAATTACATAAAACAATATCAATTTTATATGATAGTTCACACAATTATTTGCAATATCCCTCGCATTCTGACGCCTTTATTTTATTGTATTTTATTTTTTTTATAAATTTTTATTTTAAAAAAATTGACCCCCACTGAACTAATGGGCTGGATCCGCCCCTGAGTAATTAATAAAATAATTTGTGTCTCTAGCATTATTCTTACTTAAATTGATTCCAAAGAGTGCTTGTACTAACTCTTTCAACCGTCACGGACTCACACAGGCTACTAAATTACTAGTAAATGCTTCACGATTTGCTTGGAGGAAATTTCCTGCATATATATTTTGAGCAAATAAAATCTTTCTTACGTATGTAACCAATATTATGCAAGATTGTGGTGGCCAACCATGCATGGTATATACGGTAGAGCTCGGTTAACATGAAGTTAACTTTGGTCAATTGATTAATACAACGTCGACACGTAAGTTGGAAAGTGATCTCTCTGCGTGTCGATCAGCACTGTATAGATCAATTAACCAACTAACCATGAAATTAACCAGATGATATACGTATATGGGTGTTTTTTTCTCTCTCTAAATATTAGGTTAGTTGTCACTTCTCACCCTTATTGGTTGATTAATTGATCTCTATTTCTTCCTCATCGTGAAGCTTTCATTTCCTTATTGCGAAACTTTTCTAGTTTTCTCCCTCCTTATTGTGCTTATAAATTTTACTCCCTCCGTTCTTTAACGTAAGTCGTTTTAGAGTTGTGTACAAGTATGAAAATGATTGTGTAACATTAAATATAATATCAATTATCTATATTGCCTTTGTATTAAAAAAATAGAGCTAGTGTTATTTATTAGACAAAAAATAGTGAGAGAATCAAAGTTATATTTATTACTTGGGATAATATTGAAAACTAAGGAATTAATACTTATTTAAAATTCTCAAATGACTTATATTAAGAAACAAAAATAATTTTTTAAAATGACTTATATTAAGGAACGGAGAAAATACTATTAACATTGATATTCGCGGGGGTGCTAAAAAAGGGTAGGCAACAATATTTATTTATCTAATTAATAGACATATATATTATATCAGCTCTTAAATAACAAACTTTTTTATTATAAAATACAAACAAAGAGATTTATAACACCAAACAATCACGTACAAATAACAAACTCTTAAATTACATCGTGTTTTATATTCTTTGTGTTTCAAAATATAAATTATTTTATTATAAAATACAAATAAAGAGATTTTATACTTGCCTTAATTTGATTTCTCCACTTTCCTTATTTGCTATAGTTTCACCATATTTATGTTCCATCTAAATGTATTTCGTAACCTATTCCCTCCCGTATGTGCCAAAGTTTGCCTTTTGTGGTCTTATTTATAATAACAACAATAATAATAATAATAATTCAATCATTCATCTCTTGTCCCATGCACTAATGCTACATATTTAATTAGAATACTAGTAAGTATTCCCTCCGTTCCATATTAAATGTCTTAAATTTTTTTTTAGAATATTTTAAAATAAATATCCTATTTCTATATTAGTAACTATATTTATCATATTCTTCCTCTTATACCCTCCTAATCTATTTAGTATACATAGTGAGAATGTGAGAGTTAAAAAAAATTGTATTTACAAAATTAAATAATATAGAAAAGAGTAATTATTAAGGTCATAGAAAAGTGAAAAAATAATTATTGGGGTCATAGAAAAGTGAAAAAATAATTATTGAGGTCATAGAAAAGTGAAAAGGTAATTATTGGGGTCAGAGAAAAATAAAAAAAATACTTCAATTAATAAGTAATCAAAAGAATAATTTAAGTAAAAAAAAATTTATTAATCAACGTATCAAAATTAATTAAGATATTTATTTTAGAAAGGAGGGAATAATGCAACTAGTAGTAGTAAATAAATTGTGATCCAAAAACCTCCACATATGCTTGCCTGATCATTAAGGCTATTATATAGTATAATAATACTACATACAGGACTTTAATTGTTTTTTTCTCCTCTCCAACCTTTGAAAAATCTTCAATTCATCATTTTTTTTCTCCTCCCTGGATAATATATATATATATATATATATATATATATATGTGTGTGTGTGTGTGTGTGTGTGTGTGTGTGTGTTTTATTTAATTATGCATGTTATTGATCTTAGATTAATGTGCAAATATTGCATGCATTATAATACAGCTCGTAGCCAACCTTGCAAACACTCATAAACCATAGCTTTTCATTGGGACTAATGAAAATGAAAATGAAAATGGTTACAATATTATTCAAATGTTTTGTTTTAATTAATGGTGAATCAAGACCACGAAAATTGTACTTGCTTGCTCTGACTATATAAACCTTTTTAAAATGAAAAGAACAGTATATTATTATTATTATTAAATCTGAGTAAATATTGGAGCATTGATCAAAGATAAAGTATTTCCTAATTTGAGGGCAAGTTGTTTCATTTCCTCTAATTATTTGGAGTAAGCCTATAAAATTAACAAATAATTCGAATTCGATTCGTATTTGATTGATTAAAAATTTAATTTGAGCTCGACTAAAAATATAAATGATTTAAATATGAGTAAATTTTAAAGTCCGATGAATTACTCGAACCTCCTCAAATTATAATTTTCTATTGATACTGAAATCATATTCGTTCGAAAAGTTTAATTTGCTGGAGTTCGATTTGAGATCGTGCTCGACATGTAGTCTCTCTTTATAATTTTGTTCAAAAAGGGTAATATTTATTTTTGTTGTATAGTTGTAATTGACGTTTCTGTTTATAGTTGTTTATTATTTAGAAATTTAAAAATATGACATAAATTGATTTTATAAATTATATAATATTTGATTGTGTAATACAAAAAATGATACAAACAAACATAATATTCCAGTTGGAATTTAGTGGACCAAAATATTGTCAAAACAACAATACTATTATCGCATAAAAAAAGGTTCTCATAATGTTCAGATACACACACATGCATACTGTGAACCTCCGCCTGACATGTGGGACCCACAAATATGTATGTATGTGTATGTGAGCCATCGTTATGTGATAGTAGTATTATTTTTGTCTAAACTAATTTTTCCATGCTAGGGTAAAAAATGGTATTAAAAAAAAATGCGAAATGGCTTAACAAGTTTGATATTTCAAGCTTTTAAGCCTGTTTTTTAAACTTTCAGGATGTGGCCTATTAAGGCTTATGCCATCTTTTAACCGGACTAATTCAAGCCTTATTTAAACCCAAGATAGACCAATCTTTTGAAAAATGGAGAGGGGATTGTTTTGTGCCCCTTGGTTAGACCACGCCAAGCCCATGTCCAAACAGATTGGACTTTTTCAGGCTTTCTCCTGTCAATAAAATCTAAATTTTTGGGTTTTTTTGTGCACCCCTGACTGACCCATTAGCCTGTCCAATAAACCCATAATTTAGTGAGTTGATTATCCATTTCTTTTAGCATGTTATAATTGGATTTAATTAAATAGGTAATAATAATAATATTGTGGATTAAATTTCGAATATTACTACACTTGCAAAAAAATTTATATATAAAAACTAGCTTGCAAAATGTTGTGTTAAAGCGTAATTAGTAAATGATTCACCGTATATAAGTGGGTAATAGGTTCAGGGATTATAACCAACCAGAGTCGTACACAACACTTTTTATATTTCATATTTGTAACAATTCTTAGGAACACATAATTAAAAATTGTTTCCTAACAACAACAATTCTAATAACATGGGACTAAAACTTATTTACAGAAATTATAATTATGTTACTCCTACCTTACAATAAATATTTTAAAATAATTATGATAATTATTTATAACTAAAATGGTTTTGTTTTGTTGTTTGTCAATAAAAACCCAAACATTTAGATTTTATTGACATGAGAAAGCCTGAAAAAGTCCAATCTGAATTATCTCGGTATTCATTCGTAAAAACTTAGGCTTCTAAATTATACTTTATTAATAAATTGATAAAATTTGGGTACTTAACACCCTCCTAAATTATTTACGAGACATAATATTATGGGATGATATAAGCGTTTTAACAAAATTAATGAAATACTCACTGTAGTTGACACGTTTTACTAATTACATCATTAAATTTTTAATTTTTTAAATTACTCTATTAAACTAATTATTATTTTAAAATTGGTTTATTCCGTTAAAAAAAATAAATGAGCGTTAATTTTTTTACTCACTGTAGTTGACGCATTTTACTGATTACACCATTGAACTTTTAATTTTTTAAATTACCCCATTAAACTAATTAGTATTTTGAAATTAAGTCATTATGTTACAAACCTCACAAGTGTTAAATCGCCTCAGTTTTTATCCCGCGTGGACATAAAAAAGAAAAAAAATGCGTGTTTTCTTTCTTTAAAATCTATGAAAATTCCTTGATCTAAATATCCAAAATATTGAATTGAGCTTCAAAGTTCAACATTAGATGTAACAATGGAGTTTGAATACTCAACAACAACAACAACAACAACAACAACAACAACAGATGAAGTAAACGGTGTTGCGTAGGTTTTCTCTCTCCCACCCCCAACTATCAGCAGCTTTATGTCTCCAAACTCCTTTCATTCACTCTTGATCGCCTTCATAAGGCCCGCTTCTTCCCCAATCTCTCTCTATATATCTATGTATGTGTGTGTGTGTGTGTATATATATATATATATATATATACAAGTGGTAGTAATATTTGGTTAAATTGATTTTGGTGGGATTACATTTATGATTTGATAGGAGCTTGAGTTTTTACGCATGGATGCGGAGATAATTCAGAGGCAGATAAAAAATATTGTTGTTGCCAATTACCGCGTTTTCATTTATACTGCTGATGCATTGCTTTCATTCACGAGGAAGTTTTTCTTTTCACAAACATCTGAGATTAGAGTGCCTAAAATATTTTAATTTTTTTGCTTTCACTTTCAATAAGTTTAAAACCCCGACTTTTATAAAATAAAAGTCTAATTTACTTTATGATTGTTATTCTAAAACTGTAAAATGTTAAATCGATAAATGGTCAAAAGGACAATTAAATGGATAAATGAGTTAATAAAAGAGGAGAGGAATTTAATTCTTCTAGAAAGCAGCCCATGTGGGCGTCTAAGTGTTGATGTCTAATAATATGAGTAATGTGAGTGGAAAATTATGGGGAGAACAAAGAAATGGACATATTGGAAATTAAGGAGGAAATGAGGGGAGATGGGACCTTAGTGTTGGAAGTGATTAAGCCTAATAAGACAAAATCAACATCTTACTCTTCATTTTTTCACACACTCCCTTCCGTAGCCATGTTCAGAAGAAGAAAAGAGAGAAGAGAGAAAGGAAGAAAGAAGATGATGAAACCATGGAAGCATGAAGGAAGAATAAGAAATCAAAAGGTAAAACCAAAACTTTTCATCTCTTTAATTTTCCTAAGAGTTTGATTTGTTGAAAGTTGGGTTATAGGGGATCATGATGGATCTAAAGTAATAAGGAAGTATATGATAAAGATTTTATGTTTAATCCAAGCAATAATAAAATTTAAGATCAAAAGGTTAAGCATATGTTTGAGGATGAACAAAAGTTATGTTGATGACTTAAATCAAACTTGTAAAATTGTTGATGGTTGATTTATGTGTAAAATCTAAGGAGGATGATCTATAGATTAAGAAGTTATAGAAATATTTCAATTTGAACGGACAAAAAATGATTTAAATTGAAGTTGTGGTGACAGTTTTCGTAAAACATGTTAAGCGATGAAAAACTTAGTATTGGTGGACTTTTGAGCCAAATTTTGGACTAATTAATGAATTTTAAACATTATGAAATCATGGGGGTTTTGTATAGCATGTTTTAAGCTTTCTATAGCCTCGAAAACGGACTAATTCCAACTTAAAATGAAGAACTTATGAAGATTTTAAGTATGTGCGTCAAAAGTTGCCAAATCTGAAAAATTGGAGTGAAGTGCCAAAGGTCGAGCGCCTAGGCACTAGGCTCGGTGCTTAGAATCTGTTCTTGGGCGCCTAGGCGCTTGCCCAAGGCCAAATTTGGGCGCCTAGGCGCTGGTCAAGTGTTAAGTCAAAATCTGTTTGGACATCCTTTAGTAAATTGGGCATAACTTTTTCATACGAACTCCGATTGAGGTGATTCAGGATGATTCGGAAATATAACGAGTAGACCTAAAACTTTCATTCTTTATGTTTTGAGATTTGAGGTTGGTATCAAGGCCTAAAATGTCTATTTTAGGGACTGATGTGCATTCAGAGGCAATCGGAGGACGTCGGGCATGCACGTATGCAACGTGTAATGTTTTCGACAATAAAGGATGTTGTTCTAAGTTGTAAAACATGAACATTATTAAATATAATGATATTATGCTATAAATAAAGACAACTTAAATGAATAATGAATTATTAGTTAGTGTATATGTTATTCGAGATAATTATGATTTGATGTTGATCCTTACTTTTAATATAATTTAAATTGTTTATAAGTAAGGTATTTATTTTATTCTTACATAAGAAATCACTCGGTATTTATTTCAATAATTACTACAGTAATTATTACACAGTGACTCATATTATTTGATATGATATAATTAAACCAGTTGGCAGTATTGAGAGTCTATGTTAATAATTGTAAATAATGGTTCAAAGATTGAAAGGGTGTTGATTAAAGATAAGTATGATATACAGATGTTTGTTCAATTATTTTTTTTTTACAAAAGTAAGTTTAGCAGGACTTGTCGACACTCTATTTTTTTCTAAAGTAGTACGGACCACATCTCTATTATTGAACAAATTTTATTAAAACGTGTACAAGTTGATTTAATTTTCTCTGCGGGACCATAAATTTCACTACCATTATTATATAACTCATTTGGTTATTTTGTCAAAACAGGTGTGCTAGTTGTTTACTAAATTTTTAGTATAAATAGATTGCTCGATTGAGTAACTAAACACACCCCATCACTACACTAAAAATATATAATTCTTTTACTACAATATTGTAAGTATAATATTGTGAGTATTTCTATTGAGTGTAATGTTACTTCAAGTGTAGATAAGGAATGCAAGCATTGTTTATGTTGATCAATTTTACAGAAAGCAGAATCAAGTCACATGCTAAGGTAAGGGATATCATTATTGTGGTAAAAGGGTATCATTTTTATGGTAAAAGGAATATCATTTTCTTTTATACTCCATGTTATGGTAAGATATTATTATTCGTTTATTCAGTTTATCATTAAATGGTGAAAAGTCCTGAAAGAATTAAAATATCATTAATAGTTTGTGATTCATCTATTATTATGTTATCAATTTGGACTCTGGACAATTAAGTTGAAAATCACTAAGATCTATGTTATCTTATTATTCTGATGATTTATGTTTATTCATTATATATATCATTGTCATCATTCTCATGCTTATATTGCGTTGAAAGTCATCTATGACCAGTAGTGCATAGATGGACTTGGTATGATTATGACCAGAGATTATTCGGTATAATCATGACTGTAATGTTACAAATGATGTGGTAAAAGTCATATTTGGCTTGTAGTGCATAGATGGACTTGGTATGTGTGAGACCCCAGATTTTATGAATAAAGATTTAAATTTCTCGAAATATTTTTTTGAATATTATGGTGTGGATTTGAAATAATGTTATAGTTGTGGGTAGTATTTATAAATTTTATAAAATATACAAGTTGTTGTATTATATTCGATTGGTCTGGGAATATTCGTTTTTACAGGGATATTCGTACAACGGCGCAGTCATTGGTGGACCCCACAATAGAATTATTATCGGATTGAGAAAACGACAAAAATATTTTTATTAAAAATAACGGCGGAAGTTTTACCGTTAATACTGTTGAACTACTCGGTAGTAAAAGTACAGTAATACGCGTGGTTGCATAGTAGCACACGGTATTGATTATTGATGCTTAAGTGAGAAGTCACTCAGTTTTATTCAATTATTGCTATAGTAATTATTGCAGAGTATCTCACGTTATTTGATTTAATTATTGTCGATATTTTATATATTATTAAATCAATAATTGAGACGACAAAGTTATTAATATTATTATTTACAATATTAACGATGTCTAAAAATTCTATCAAGGAGAGGTAAAATATATTTATATATATATGTATGCGATGTGTGTGTATATATATATATAATATAATGTGAGTAAAAAATGGTGGAAAAGTGATAGTATGAAAGTGATGGGTGTAAGAGATGTGTAAGAGTGTAGTGAAAGTGATATGTTGGTGGGAGGGGAACACGTGGGGCCCACGTGTGGAAGAAAAAAAAAGAAAGGGGTTTGGATTTTGGAATATACGGGTGGTTGATTATTTTTTTAGCATGTGTGATTTTATATATGTATATATATATATATACATATATATATATATATATATATATATATATATATATATATATATATATATTATAATTCCTTACTTTGATCTTATTGGTTGGAGGTTTGAAAATTGGCATCCTAGGTTATCAAAGTTTTTATCCGTAATTTGCATAATTGTTGAGTCCATGAGAAAAATTCTTACACAGTGCCTTTTCATTCTTCTATAAATAGAAGCTCATTCCTTTATTATTTCTTACGAATTTACTGAAACTCTAGAGAGAGAAAATTATAGAGAGAAAGAAGAAAAGTATTCTGCTACTTTCTTACTCTTATATTCAGTTTCTTTTACGGTAAGGGATACTATTTGTTGTACCCGTAAGGGGTGTTATTTCTTTTGTATTCATGAAGAGAACTTTTGTTATTCCATTTCTTATTATTCTGTTGGAATAACTTGTATACGTGGGTTACCCTATACTTGGTGACATTCTTCTATTATTCTGTCTTTATTATTCTGTTGGAATATCCTGTCTATGTGTTTTACACCGGACCTGGTTCTGTCTTTATTATTCTGTTAGAATATCATGTCTGTGCGTTTTACGCCGGACCTGGTTCCATTATTCATTATTCTGTCGGAATATTCTGTCTGTACGTTTTACGCTGGACCTGGTTCCATTATTCATTATTCTTTCGAAATGTCTTGTATGTGCGTTTTATGCCGGACCTAGTTCCATTATTCATTATTCTGTCGGAATATCCTGTCTGTGCGTTTACGCCGGACCTGGTTCCATTATTTATTATTCTGTCAGAATATCCTGTCGGTGCGTTTACGCATGACCTGGTTCCATTAATTATTATTCTGTTAGAATAACCTGCCTGTGCGGTCTATCGCATGCCTGGTGATTTCTTTTGTTATTCCATTCTTTATTATACTCAGTTGGTTAAAACTTTGACTTCTATACTCTATGAAATTAGTGGAATATCTTTGATATTTGTGCTTCATCCAGTATCTTTTCATGAAAATATTCTTCTGAGCATTCTTGAATTTTACTCTACAAAGCAGTATCATGTTGACAATTTGGACGTTATCAGTTCCTAGATAAATTAATTCTCGAACTTGTTTTATTGAATTCTTATATCATTGTCATCATCCTCGTGTTTATATTTTGTTGAAAGTCATCTGTGGCCTGTAGTGCATAGATGGACTTGGTATGATTATGACCAGGGATTATTCGGTGTAATCATGACCGTAATGTTATAAATGATGTGAAAAAAGTCCTCATTAGTCCGTAGTGCATTGATGGACAATTTTTGGTATGATTATGGCTATGGATTCTCTTTGGCCGTAGTGCAAAGATGAATTATTTTATGGCATGATCAGGACCGTTGATGAAAATATGATTATCTTTAGCCGTAGTGAATGAATAATTCGTGGTCGTGATACTAAAGAATATCCTTGGCCGTAGTGCAGGGGTGATTCGATGATGTGGATTATTTATTGAGCTGAGTCTCAACGATAAAAGTGATGAAAAACCTTTTAAATCATAAAAGATAGTAGATTTTATTCTCTACTTGACTCTTTTAATGGATTGCTTATTCCGCTGCAGTTAAACTTGATGTCTATTGTATTTTATCAGTTTAACATTGTTGAAGACTATTGATAATTTATTCTGCATTATCTTAGTCATAATATTTCTTACTGGGCTAGTTGAGCTCACCCTTTCTTTCACTGTTCTCTTCAGGAAATGAGAATATAGCTGGGACGAGTCGGATAACGGAGTGATGGTCTAGAGGATAGCGTTAGTAGTCCTCACTATTCTGTGAAATAGTGTGATAATAATTGTAATGAGGACTCCTTTTGAGTTTGTATACTCTCTAGTAGACAATATTTATATTCAAACTCACAGTTTATAGTTTGTCGTATTGTACACGACAGTTGTATTAGTAAGTTGTATTTGAATTCTGTACCATGTATCTGGCGACTCAAGATGGGTGATGTATAGTCACAATATGATTATGACTAGGGATTATTCGGTGTAATCATGACGTAATTGAGAACACGAATATCCTTGGCCCGTAGTGTATGGATAATTTGTGGTCGTGATACTATTAAGCCGAGTCTCAATATTATTGGTTTTACAGTTGTATATCTTTGGCCTGTAGTGCAAAGATGGACTGTTGGTTATTGATTTTACAGTTGTATATCTTTGGCGTGTAGTGCAAAGATGGACTGTTAGTTATTGGTTTTACGGTTGCATATCTTTGGCATGTAGTGCAAAGTAGGACTGTTGATTTACTTGATTATAAATATGAATTGTGATTTAATTATAATCTATGGTGGTTCAGGTGAAGACAGGTGACGAGAGTTCTTTTTGTCTTGGGTATAACAAAGAACTGTTGCTGAGTATTACATGAATGAAATATTAACGATGGACTTTTAATCTAGAGGAGATAGTAGACATTATATTCTACTTGACTCTTCTAATGGATTGTTGATTCCGCTGCTATTATGGTTGAAACTTTTATCTTCTACCATATGTTCTAAATATCTAAATTCTTTTGATAATTTAATTATCTTAACTCATGATATTCTTTACTGGGCTATTTGTGCTTACCCTTTTACTTCACCACCCCTTTCAGGTAATAAAAGTGTAGCTGAGACTAGCAGAGAGAACATGGGTATAGAGTGGTGATACAAATTAGTTACAAGCCTAATAAAAATATGAAACGGTGTGGCATAATAATTTTATTGAGAATAATAAAATATGTGTGACATATTTTATACATCATTTACTAATTGATTTTGGTGAACAACTATAGGGTGATGAGGACCCGACCTTGAAAGCGTAAAAAATACACCGCATTAAAATGAGGAGAATAGAAATTTTCTTGTATTCCTTTGGAGACTTGAAATATTTGCTGCTGTACTTTATATGTTATTGTAATAATTTGAGTATGAATATTGTCGTATTATATACGTTGCAAAATTTGTATTGAAACTCACAGTATATGTGTTGTCGTATTTCACACGACAGTTGCATAAATAGAGTTGTCAGTAGTGTAATATCTGGCGACTCAGAATGGGTCGTGTGAACCTATTTTGGGGGCGTCACAATAAGGCTGTAAAATAAACAAACAGTTCGGGCTCGATTCATATCCGCTTAATAAAAAGTTCAATTCGAGCTCGACTCGAAATATAAATAAGTCAAATATGAACAAATTTTAAAGTTCAAAAATTTACTCGATCCTTCTTAAAGTGTAATTTTCTATTGATACTCGGATCATATTCGTTCGAAAAGTTCAAACTGCTTGGGCTCGATTCGAGATCGTGCTTGACTCTGTAGCTAAACGAGTTTCAATCAAACTTTATTTTATACTCGATAAATTTTGTGAACTGTAAGACCCCAACTTTTATAAATAAAGATGAATTTTCTATAAATATCATTTTTGAATATTATGGAGTTAATTTGATATAATGTTATAGTTGTGGGTAATATTTATAAATTTTGCAAAGTAAGTAAGTTGTTATAAAATATTCGTTTGGTCGGAGAATATTCTTTTTGTCGGGGAATATTCGTACGACGGCACAATCATTGGTGGACCCCACAACGGAATTATTGTCGGATTGAGAAAACGACAGAATTATCTTTCTATAAAAATAACGGCTGAGGTGTTACCGTTAAAACCGTTAAAACTGTTGAACTACTCGGTAGTAAAAGTACAGTAATACGCGTGGTTGCATAGTAGCACACGGTATTGATTATTGATGCTTACGTGAGAAGTCACTCAGCTATACTCAATTATTGCTACAGTAATTGCTGCATCATATCTCTTAAATTATTGTCATAGTATCATCTGTATAATATGTTATATTATTGAGACGTTGTGGTAAGTTTGGTTATTTTATGGGGGGCCATATGTCATCATCTAAGAGTCTCTTCGTCAATAGTAATTACCGTCGTCAATAGTAATTACCGTCGTCAATAGTAATTACCGTCGTCAATAGTATTTACCTTGGTCAATAGTAATTACCTTCGTCAATAGTATTTACCTTGGTCAATAGTAATTACCTTCGTCAATAGTATTTACCTTGGTCAATAGTAATTACTTTCGTCAATAGTAGTTGTCCCTTCAATATTACCAAGAGTCATTTGACCCTTCGTTAAGACCAAGAGTCATTTGACCCTTCGTTAAGACCAAGAGCCACCCTCAGTTTTTCTATAAATAGAGGCCTAGGGCTTCATTATTTTTCACGAATTCATTCAAGCTATAGAGAGAGAAAGTATAGAGAGAATAAGAGAGAGAGAGACTAAAAGTATTCTGCTACATCACTTTTCCAATATCCAGTTCTTTTAAGGTAGGGAATATTATTTCTTTTATATTCATGAAGAGAACTTCTGTTATTCCATTCGTTATTATTCTGTTGGAATAACCAGTATACGCGGTCTACCCTATACTTGGTGACATTCTTCTATTATTCTGTTGGAACATCCTGTCTGTGTGTTTTACACCGGACCTGGTTCCGTTTATTATTCTGTTGGAACATCCTGTCTGTGTGTTTTACACCGGACCTGGTTCCGTTTTATTATTATTCTGTTGGAATATCCTGTCTGTGCGTTTACGCCGGACCTGGTTCCATTATTTATTATTCTGTTGGAATAACCTGTCTGTGCGGTCTATCGCATGCATGGTGATTTCTTTTGTTATTCCATTCTTTATTGTACTCAGTTGGTTAAGTTTTGACTTCTATACTCCATGAAATTTGTGGAATATCCTTGATAGTTGCGTTTCATCCAGTATCTTTTCAAGAAAATATTCTTCTAAGCATTCTTGAATTTTACTCCACAATGCAGTATCATGTTGACAATTTGGACGTTGTTAATTCCTGGATAAATTAATTCTTGAACTTGTTTTATTGAATTCTTATATCATTGTCATCATCCTCATGTTTATAAAATGTTGAAAGTCATCTGTGGCATGTAGTGCATAGATGGACTTGGTATGATTATGACCAGGGATTATTCGGTATAATCATGACCGTAATGTTACAAATGATGTGGTAAAAGTCCTCATTGGCCCGTAGTGCATTGATGGACAGTTGTTGGCATGATCATGACCATTAATGAATACACGAATATCCTTGGCCGTAGTGCAGGGGTGATTCGATGATGTGGATTATTTTATTAAGCTGAGTCTCAGCGATCACAGTGTTGAAAAACCTTTTAAATCATAAAAGATAGTAGAGTTTATTTTCTACTTGACTCTTTTAATGGATTGCTTGTTCCGCTGCAGTTAAACTTGATGTCTATTATATTTTATCAGTTTAACATTGTTGAAGGCTAATGATAATTTATTCTGCATTATCTTAGTCATAATATTTCTTACTGGGCTAGTTGAGCTCACCCTTTCTTTCACTGTTCTCTTCAGGAAATGAGAACGTAGCTGGGACAAGTCGGGGTACGGAGTGATGGTCCGAATGATAGTATTAGTTAGTAGTCCTCACTATTCTATGTAATGGTGTGTTAATAAATGTAATGAGGACTCCTTTTGAGTATGAATACTCTCTAGAAGATAATATTTGTATTCAAACTCACAGTTTATGTTTTGTCGTATTGTACACGACAGTTGTATTATTAAGTTGTATTTGTATTCTGTACTATGTATCTGACGACCCAAGATGGGTGATGTATACCTAATTTTGGGGGCGTCACAGTTGGTATCAGAGCTTAGGGATATGATCCCTGGCTAAGATGTGAGAATAGAACTAGGAGGGGAGAGACGGGGAATTCCTTCGCTAGTATGACATACCTAAGTTTATTTGCATGGTATTTAATTGGTCGGTCATAATATAAGGATAATATATGACATATCAATTAATTTTTATTTTGTGGCAGTATCTGAAAATGGCATCTGAGAATGTTGAGAATAGCAATGGAGCACAGACGACTGTTGATTCACCACATATCAATAATCAGGATAATGTGCATCAGGAAGGTGTCAATCCTCATGCAAACAACAACACTGACCAAATGATGAATGATCAAATGTTCAGAGGCTTTATGCAATTCATGCAACAACAGGTGAAAGCGGCTCCTGTCCACAACGTAGGTGGAAATACTGGAAACTCTCAGGCGGTCACCGCTAAACAGTTTAAGGAGCTGGGACCACCGGAGTTTAAGGGAGAACCCAAACCACTTGTAGCTGAAACATGGATAAAGCAGATCACCAAGATATTTGATGTCTTGGGTTGCTCCGAGGAGCAAAAGGTTCCCTTTGCCGCCTTTATGTTGCGAGGAGAGGCAGATTACTGGTGGGAATCGATAAAGCGTACTCAACCTGCCGCACTGAAGATGTCTTGGGAGAAGTTCCAAGATCTGTTTAACGACAAATACTTTCCCGAGAGTATTCGTCACATGAAGGAGGTGGAGTTCATCAAATTGGAGCAGAATAATATGACCGTGTCGCAGTACGAGGCAAAATTTGCGGAGTTATCCCGGTTTGCGTCCCACCTGGTGGATAATGAAGAAAGAATGACGCGGATGTTTTTAAGAGGTTTGAAGCCGGAGATACGTCAACATCTTGTTTCTCATAAACTGTGTTTGTATTCAGATGTTGTAAATAGGGCTCAGTTGGTGGAGCGCGATAACGAGACAACGCAACCAAAAGAGAGCAGCCGGCAAAATGATAATACCAGTGAGAGCAGTCATCGAAGCGGTGACAACAAGCGTGGAGGGAATCAACAGGCCAGAAATGGTAACCACTTCGGTGGTAATCAGGGCCAAAACAATAAGAATGGACATTTCAAGAAGAGGAGATTCAACAATGATGGAAAGACGTCAGCACCAGCACCTGTCGTTAAGGAAGGAGAACGACCACCTATCATATGTTTCAAATGCGGAGGGGAGGGGCACATCAGTCCAAACTGCGCGATGCCGTCCAAAGCATGTTATAATTGTGGAAGAGAAGGTCATTTAGCCCGATTTTGTCGTTTACCGAAGACAAATTCAGCTAGGATGGAGGCACCAAAGGCCGTCCCAGAAAAGTCAAAACCGGTTGTGCAAGGGAGAGCGTTTGTTGTGACCTCCCAGAAGCAAGGAACCCGAATGAGGTCATCACGGGTAAGCTTATCATAAACTCTAACGAAGTCTATACTTTATTTGATACCGGTTCAACCCATTCTTTTATTTCTCCTACTTGCGCTCATCGATTAAATTTGATTCCGGAGAAATTAGACTTTGACTTAGCAGTTGAAACTCCATTGGGAGAAACCTTCATTACATCCACGGTTTATAAGTCTTGTTTGGTTCAAGTTGGTACCCACACATTACCTGTCGATCTTATTTCATTAAAAATACTTGCATTTGACGTGATTCTAGGGATTGATTGGTTAACTACTCATCATGCAAAAATTGATTGTTTTCGTAAGGTTGTTAGCTTTCATATTCCTAATCGACCTATTATGCGAATTCAAGCAACCAAACCATTAAAATCAATCGCTGTCATCTCAAGCCATAAAGCTATTCGTTTATTGAAAAACGGATGTCAAGCTTTCTTAGCTCATGTCACAGATCTAAACAAAAATACGTCAGCTTTGAATGATATTTCTGTTGTTAATAAATTTCCTGACGTATTTCCCGAAGAACTTCCTGGCCTACCCCCAGAGCGTGAAATTGAATTTTGTATCGACCTTGAACCGGTACAAAACCCATTTCCAAAGCCCCATATCGAATGGCTCCTATTGAACTTCAGGAGTTAAAGACCCAACTGCAGGAATTGTTAGACATTGGTTTTATTCGTCCTAGTACTTCTCCTTGGGGTGCTCCTGTTCTGTTCGTGAAGAAGAAAGATGGGAGTATGCGACTTTGTATTGATTATCGGGAGTTGAATCATGTCACCATCAAAAATAGGTACCCATTGCCACGTATTGATGACCTGTTTGACCAGTTGCAAGGAGCACAATTCTTTTCAAAGATCGATCTTCGTTCTGGATATCATCAGCTGAAGGTTAGAACTGAGGATATTCCAAAGACGGCTTTTAGAACTCGGTACGGGCATTATGAATTCTTAGTTATGTCTTTTGGATTGACTAATGCTCCTGCTGCCTTCATGGATATGATGAACAGGGTATTTAAGGAATATTTGGATCACTTTGTGGTCGTCTTTATCGATGACATCCTTGTTTATTCCAAAAGCCGTGAAGATCATGAGCAACACTTGAGGCTGGTACTCCAAAAGCTTCGTGAATACAAACTTTATGCCAAGTTGAAGAAATGCGAGTTCTGGCTGGAAGAGGTAGCATTCCTTGGGCACGTAGTATCAAGTCGTGGAATATCTGTTGACCCGGCAAAGATTGAAGCTATTCAAAGCTGGGAGCAACCTAAATCAGTGACCGAGGTACGTAGCTTTCTTGGTTTAGCTGGTTATTATCGGAGATTCGTGGAAGGATTTTCTCGAATCGCTACTCCATTAACTCAGCTGACTCGGAAAGATACAAAGTTTGGTTGGAGCGAAGAATGTGAGCAGAGTTTTCAAGAACTCAAGAGGAGACTCATTTCAGCACCTGTTCTAACAATACCATCTGGCTCGGAGGGATTTGTCATCTACAGTGATGCTTCGAGCAAAGGGTTGGGATGCGTTCTCATGCAACATGGAAAAGTCATAGCCTATGCATCAAGACAACTCAAGGAATATGAGAGGAATTATCCTACTCATGATCTAGAGTTGGCAGCTGTTGTCTTTGCACTTAAAATTTGGAGGCATTACTTGTATGGGGAGAAAGTGGAGATCTTTACGGATCATAAAAGCCTCAAATATTTCTTCACTCAAAAGGAACTCAACATGCGACAACGACGTTGGCTTGAACTGTTGAAAGATTATGATCATACCATTCAATACCATCCTGGAAAAGCGAACGTGGTAGCTGACGCATTGAGTAGAAGATCATATGCGGGTACAAGTGCAATATTAACAACGCAAAGGCCCATTTTGTGTGACTTGCAAAGGATGGAGATAGAGTTGAAGACTCCAGGGACCCATGTGATGATGGCGAATATACGAGTAGAACCGACTTTAATCGATAAAGTTAAAGCTGCTCAAGCTACAGACCTGGAGCTGATGCGTATGAGGAAGAAAGTGCAAGAAGGTTCTATGCCGGAAGCAAGAATCGATGAAGAAGGAATACTTCGAGTCAACTCCAGACTTTGTGTTCCTAACAACCCTGATTTAAAGTATGAAATCATGATGGAGGCGCACAACACACCGTTTGCAATCCATCCTGGAAGTACCAAAATGTATCATGATCTTCGTCATACATTTTGGTGGAGCAATATGAAGAGAGAGATAGCGTTGTTTATCTCAAGGTGTCTAACTTGTCAACGAGTCAAAGCGGAGCATCAAGTACCAAAAGGTCCATTGCAACCACTTGAAATTCCAGAATGGAAGTGGGAGCACATTACCATGGATTTCGTTACCGGTCTTCCTAGGGTTTCTCAAGGTATTGATGCGATTTGGGTCATTGTTGATAGATTGACCAAGTCTGCTCATTTCTTACCGATACGAGAAACTTATACACTTGAACGTCTTGCTCGTATGTACATAAACGAGATTGTAAGACTGCATGGTATGCCAGTATCCATAGTTTCTGATCGAGACCCAAGATTCACTTCACGATTTTGGGTTAGTTTACAAAAAGCTATGGGCACGGAGTTACGATTTAGTTCAGCATATCATCCTCAGACGGACGGACAATCAGAGAGGACTATTCAAACTCTTGAAGATCTATTAAGACTCTGTGTCTTTGACTTCAAGGGAAGTTGGGACAAGTTCTTACCATTGGTGGAGTTTTCCTACAACAACAGTTATCAAGCAAGTATTGGCATGGCTCCATTCGAAGCATTGTATGGAAGAAAATGTCGTTCTCCAGTATGCTGGGATGAGGTGGGCGAAGCAACGTTGTTGGGACCGGAGTTGGTACGTATGACTACAGAAAAGATTCAAACGATCCGACAACGTATAAAAACCTCACAAGATCGACAAAAGAGTTATGCTGATCTTCATCGAAAGGACGTGGAATTTGATGTAGGAGATCATGTGTTCTTACGTGTTGCTCCATGGAAAGGAGTTACGAGATTTGGAAAGAGAGGAAAGCTAAATCCTCGATTCATCGGTCCATTTTTAATCCTCGATCGAGTAGGAACTGTGGCTTATAGACTCGCTTTACCGCCAAGTATGTCTCGTGTTCATAACGTTTTCCACATATCCATGTTACGCAAATATGTGGAAGACCCGAACCACATTATTGAGTTAGAACCGGACGAAATAGCGGAGGATTTGACGTATGAAGAAGTTCCTGTTCAAATCTTGGATAAGAAGGAACATATTCTACGCTCCAAGGTTATACCTCAAGTCAAAGTTTTGTGGAGAAACCACGATGTTGAGGAAATGACTTGGGAGTTAGAATCAGAAATGAAATCAAGGTATCCTTACCTCTTCGACATACCAGGTACGTACCCTAATTTCGAGGGCGAAATTTCATAAGAAGGGGAGGTTGTAAGACCCCAACTTTTATAAATAAAGATGAATTTTCTATAAATATCATTTTTGAATATTATGGAGTTAATTTGATATAATGTTATAGTTGTGGGTAATATTTATAAATTTTGCAAAGTAAGCAAGTTGTTATAAAATATTCGTTTGGTCGGAGAATATTCTTTTTGTCGGGGAATATTCGTACGACGGCACAATCATTGGTGGACCCCACAACGGAATTATTGTCGGATTGAGAAAACGACAGAATTATCTTTCTATAAAAATAACGGCTGAGGTGTTACCGTTAAAACCGTTAAAACTGTTGAACTACTCGGTAGTAAAAGTACAGTAATACGCGTGGTTGCATAGTAGCACACGGTATTGATTATTGATGCTTACGTGAGAAGTCACTCAGCTATACTCAATTATTGCTACAGTAATTGCTGCATCATATCTCTTAAATTATTGTCATAGTATCATCTGTATAATATGTTATATTATTGAGACGTTGTGGTAAGTTTGGTTATTTTATGGGGGGCCATATGTCATCATCTAAGAGTCTCTTCGTCAATAGTAATTACCGTCGTCAATAGTAATTACCGTCGTCAATAGTATTTACCTTGGTCAATAGTAATTACCTTCGTCAATAGTATTTACCTTGGTCAATAGTAATTACCTTCGTCAATAGTATTTACCTTGGTCAATAGTAATTACTTTCGTCAATAGTAGTTGTCCCTTCAATATTACCAAGAGTCATTTGACCCTTCGTTAAGACCAAGAGTCATTTGACCCTTCGTTAAGACCAAGAGCCACCCTCAGTTTTTCTATAAATAGAGGCCTAGGGCTTCATTATTTTTCACGAATTCATTCAAGCTATAGAGAGAGAAAGTATAGAGAGAATAAGAGAGAGAGAGACTAAAAGTATTCTGCTACATCACTTTTCCAATATCCAGTTCTTTTAAGGTAGGGAATATTATTTCTTTTATATTCATGAAGAGAACTTCTGTTATTCCATTCGTTATTATTCTGTTGGAATAACCAGTATACGCGGTCTACCCTATACTTGGTGACATTCTTCTATTATTCTGTTGGAACATCCTGTCTGTGTGTTTTACACCGGACCTGGTTCCGTTTATTATTCTGTTGGAACATCCTGTCTGTGTGTTTTACACCGGACCTGGTTCCGTTTTATTATTATTCTGTTGGAATATCCTGTCTGTGCGTTTACGCCGGACCTGGTTCCATTATTTATTATTCTGTTGGAATAACCTGTCTGTGCGGTCTATCGCATGCATGGTGATTTCTTTTGTTATTCCATTCTTTATTGTACTCAGTTGGTTAAGTTTTGACTTCTATACTCCATGAAATTTGTGGAATATCCTTGATAGTTGCGTTTCATCCAGTATCTTTTCAAGAAAATATTCTTCTAAGCATTCTTGAATTTTACTCCACAATGCAGTATCATGTTGACAATTTGGACGTTGTTAATTCCTGGATAAATTAATTCTTGAACTTGTTTTATTGAATTCTTATATCATTGTCATCATCCTCATGTTTATAAAATGTTGAAAGTCATCTGTGGCATGTAGTGCATAGATGGACTTGGTATGATTATGACCAGGGATTATTCGGTATAATCATGACCGTAATGTTACAAATGATGTGGTAAAAGTCCTCATTGGCCCGTAGTGCATTGATGGACAGTTGTTGGCATGATCATGACCATTAATGAATACACGAATATCCTTGGCCGTAGTGCAGGGGTGATTCGATGATGTGGATTATTTTATTAAGCTGAGTCTCAGCGATCACAGTGTTGAAAAACCTTTTAAATCATAAAAGATAGTAGAGTTTATTTTCTACTTGACTCTTTTAATGGATTGCTTGTTCCGCTGCAGTTAAACTTGATGTCTATTATATTTTATCAGTTTAACATTGTTGAAGGCTAATGATAATTTATTCTGCATTATCTTAGTCATAATATTTCTTACTGGGCTAGTTGAGCTCACCCTTTCTTTCACTGTTCTCTTCAGGAAATGAGAACGTAGCTGGGACAAGTCGGGGTACGGAGTGATGGTCCGAATGATAGTATTAGTTAGTAGTCCTCACTATTCTATGTAATGGTGTCTTAATAAATGTAATGAGGACTCCTTTTGAGTATGAATACTCTCTAGAAGATAATATTTGTATTCAAACTCACAGTTTATGTTTTGTCGTA
Source organism: Panax notoginseng (assembly GCA_016801055.1). NCBI lineage: Eukaryota > Viridiplantae > Streptophyta > Magnoliopsida > Apiales > Araliaceae > Panax > Panax notoginseng. Next base: position 10,569,611 of record CM029014.1, read on the forward strand.
TTGTACACGACAGTTGTATTATTAAGTTGTATTTGTATTCTGTACTATGTATCTGACGACCCAAGATGGGTGATGTATACCTAATTTTGGGGGCGTCACATGAACCATATCTAAACAAGCCAATACTCGGCTCGACTCGATTCATTTACACTTTTAATTTGCAAATATAAGAAGTGTCATAGAATAAAAAATTCTTACATGATTTGGGGGGGTTCGTACAATTTCTCAAACATATTGGGTCTGTTACCAAAACTTACCAAACAGAAAATCAAGTGAGAACACGCGCACCATGTTCTTAAACTATAAGATCGCGTGTAATTAACAGAGCACGAACAGTGAAGAGAGCTCGACGAGTCGATGGCGACACCAGTCGAAGCCACTACGATGGCTTCTACTCTCTCTCCTCCACCGGAGGTGTCAACGGAGCTTCACGTAGTCAACCGACAGAAACTCATCAAGTCTCTTCAAGAACACCTCTCTCTCTCCTCGCGTCCTCTCCATGGCTTCGTCTTTCTTCAGGTAAAATAGACATTTTTTTCTATTTGGTCAGTTTCAAATTCAGTTCATTTTCCGATTTTCTCTTCTTAATTCTCAAATTTTCAATACCAATCATTCATTAGGGCGGTGAAGAACAAACTCGCTACTGCACTGATCATACCGAACTCTTCAGGTAGCTTCAAAACCCTCTTATGAGATATTCCCAAGTATTACAGTTATTTTATAAATCCCCAACATTATCACTGCTCCTTTACACATTTGCGTGTAAAATCACCAATGATATGATTGCTAGTGTTTTATATAGGTATGAAAAAGTTAATTCATGCATGTTAAATTGAGGAAATTGATATTTTTCTTTTAAAAAAGTCAGTTGTAATTTGGTTCTTACAGAATTTTGTTTTGCATCATCCTATGCATTTTTTGGTTAGCATGTTTACTGACAACATTTTCTTTGATCTGACTGAGGAGGTTTTTTGTGGTGTCTTTATATGAAAACTTTTGACATTGTGTTCGTAGGCTATGTTTGTTCACAGGGACAATCCGGTGATTCAGTAATAATCCGTTAATGATTTCTTACTTTTTCGTGCCAAATTCTTAGTCCAGAATATAATATTATTTTCCAAAAGGGTACAATTTAATACGGCTTGGTTTGTCTCCTCTATTATTATTTAGCTTACCATTAATCCGTGAGTCTATAATCCTAAAACAAAATCGCTGTAAACAAACATAGCCTTAATTACTGTTAAGTGGGGACACATCCTAATTTTCTCATGATGGTAGATTGGACAAAAAGAATGTGTTATGCATCCCTTGAATTTTGAAAGCACTTCTTTGGTAATTTTTTTATAGACTAGACCCTCGTGAACTTTTCCTTTCTTTCTTTCTTTCTATGCTATGCTTGAAATTTTTAACAACTACTGCTTGTTATTTACAAAAGTTGTTAATCTATCAACATTATAAGCAAATGGTATTGTTCCAAATCACTTGCAAATAATTATTAGGTTGAAAAGGTGGCATTCTTCATGTTTTAGCTGCATATTTAGTAAGACAATGGTCTGTAGCAGTTCTTGGTTGACATTGAAATAGCTCGTTAAAGAGATTATTGAATTAGTTACTAATGGTGACCTATTTGTTCTTAGACAGGAGAGTTATTTTGCATATTTATTTGGAGTGCAGGAGCCCGGGTTCTATGGAGCTATTGTAAGTTTCTTTTCATAATTCTTTTGAAATTATCAATGTTATCTTTCTTGTAGTTTGGCTTACTTGATCATATCTCGTGACATTTTGATTCATATCTAAGATTATCAATTTCATACTAAATTCCACATACAATTTTCATACTAATGTCCAATACTCATTATAAGTTTCATGAAAATCAATTTTATACATATTGCTTGTAAACTACTATTTTTACACCATGCAATAGGAATCAAACAACTTTGTATTTTTAGAGAAAATCAAGGAGGTTTGATTATTTTAACAAATTATGGTAAATTCTATTTAATTATTTTAACACAATTAAAACTCCTTGATTTTCTCTCAAAATGTAGAGTTATTGGATATGTAAAAACACTAGTTTACGTCCTTATAGAATTTATTCTCAACTTTCATACTAGATGTTTAATACTTATAGTTTCATACTAAATGTCCCATACTTATTACAAGTTTCATAATTTTTCATTCTAATGTCCCGTACTTGTTATGAGTTTCAAAACATTGTCTGATTACATATTTGCATATAAGTTTCATTCTAAATGTTCTTACTCCCATGTGGTAGTTTGAATGCATTGTTAATTTGTTATGAAACTGACTTTCATTAATTGATAATACAAATTGCTTCTGGATTTCAACTTGCTGGCTCTTGAAAATAAATTTTGTTAAATACCTAAGGCCATGTTTTGAAAAATTCATCTTTTGATTTAAAATTGTTGCTCACTCAAATTTTACACCATTAAATTTCGTGATTTTTTACTGGAATAGGTTGAGTGGGACCATTAATCCTCATAACTGTTCTTAAATTATTTAACCAACAGCGTACTTCAATTTATTTTGATTGGGCTGGTATCTGCAACTGCCCAAACAAAGTCTAGTTTTCTTGTTCCAATACTTAAATACTGATTCACAATACTTTGTTGTAGATTGTTTTAAATATTTGAATTGTGAAATTAATCTGAAATATCTTCTTTCTTTTACCCCCCTTTCTTATGCGCATGTAGGATATAGTGACTGGGAAATCGATGCTGTTTGCTCCCAGGTTACCTGCTGAGTATGCTGTTTGGTTGGGAGAAATAAAGCCTTTATCCTACTATAAGGTGATTCCCTCAGGCAGTTAATGATTATGAACTTATTGTGGCTGTGGATATTGATCTAAAAAAATAATGGCTTTGCGTTATCTTGGTTGATTCTTACACTAGTCTTTGGCAGGAACGGTACATGGTTGACTCGGTCTTCTATACTGATGAAGTTGTAACAGTTCTGCATAATCAATACCAGGGTGTAGGACAACCCTTATTGTTTCTTTTACATGGACTCAACACTGATAGTAACAATTTTTCGAAGCCCGCACAATTTGTGGTACTTGCATCTCTCACTTCCCTTACTCAATATCATATGTTTAAATACCATCATATCTTTATTTAATTGGTGTTTCGTTGAGATATCTTTGTTCCCTGTGGACTAAAATATGCATTGGAATATTTTCAGACTTCATTCTAAAATATCTTTCAGGCTGATGGTGTATGCATTTCAAGACTTTTAGTACTAAATATCATGCTTTGGGATATATGATGAGGAATGCTACCCTAGATTTAGTTATTTATTTATTTTTAGCTTTTCAATTGTGACAAAAATTGATATAGTTAGTTTTTTTTATTAAATAATTGAGAATTAGGGATTTTAATATTTAGTTAGGGCATTTTAGTCTTTTTTTGTACTTTTACTATTACCTAGATGAGAAATCCCTAATCCATAATGTAATAAGAAAATAAATATTTAATGGACTTAGAAATCCAAGTTCTTGAGGATTTTGTTTCTCATTAAACGGTGATGTAATTACTACAAGTAGAACTACTCGAAATTGAGTAATTCAATCACCCATTGGGTTGGAGCAATTTGATGTGAAACCTTAGGTTCATCTTTAGTGTGAAGCTTGAGAGATCCTAGTGTTTTAACTGCGAAGCCCAGGAGCCGTAGTTACTTTTTTTGTCAGTATTCTCTAGCTCAATCTCGTCCTACATGAGGTATCAGAGCTCAAAGTTTCTCCTTTATCCTTAAGTGGGAGTCTACTGGGAGATCATGGGGAGGAAAGGGGGGAAACATGCTGAAACCATAGTTTATGAGAAGTAACTTTACATCGAAAAACTCATTGTTTGTTGCAGAATCGGAATATTGCCATAACTGAATTTTCAGTTGGCAACATCAATTAGCTATTCCATTGGTACTTGGTACTCTGTTGCCAATGTGTGATAATTTATGTTATATCTAATTAGGATTGAGAAGTTTAAATTGGATGTAAGCTATAAAATACTGTATGACACTTCCACAGTTAATGATGCATTAGTATTCAAGATACATTTTTTTTGTGGGTAAGTAAAGTAATACTACTTGCTACTATTTTCATTTTCCATTGCTGTAGTAGTACTTAGTACTCTAATGCCAATATGTGATAGTAAATGTTCCATCTATTTAGGGGATTGAGAAGTTTGAAACGGATCTTAATACCTTGCATCCTATTTTGACTGAATGCCGTGTGTTGAAGTCGGACCTGGAGCTTGCTGTCATCCAATATGCCAATGATATAAGCTCTGAAGCTCATGTTGAGGTAATCCTTTTACGGCTGTTCAATGAGGAATTATTCTTTTACTGTCATCAATTGCTCCTAGAAAATTGTATTTTTTGTAGTTCTTAAGTTTCCCTTGACCATACCTCCTTAGAAATGCAGGTTGGGTTCCTGATTGTTAGAAGCTTATATATCATATATGTTGATTTATCTGCTTGCTGCATCTTATTCTTAGAAATTCCATGAGACCACTTATTCAGGGATTCTATTTGGGTTCTGAACTGATAACTTTGTTGCTCAACAATAAATCCTTTTATACTTTTATCAAAACTAGTTTTAGGTAGGCCGAAAATGAATCCATAGGTAAGCATAAAACTTGAAAGACAAGGAGAATATAAGAAGATAAAACAAATAAAAAATAAGAAAAGAATAGATAAATAAATTAATAGAAAGAGATGGAAATCAAACAAACAAAAGCTCAACATGTAGAAACATACATATTTATAGAAAGTTAAAAATAAAAGTGAAAAGGAAAAGGTAGGGTGTTTTTTTGTTCCTTGTATATGCAAATAGGACTGAGCAAAAAATGGGTATAACCGAGCCGAAATAATTTAACTGATTTTTTTTTGATAATTTGGTTATTTTTAACAATTCGGTTATATCTAAAATTTATTACGGTTAGTTAATACGGGTTTCAATTTTGAGTTATTCGGTTTAACCGAATAAAGCCTTAAACTTAAAATATGAACTCTTTAGTCTTTACTAGTTATCTCAATTCATTTCTCAGCCCTCTAGCCCAAAATTAAGATCTCGAACTTTCAAGCTCTCATCGCCTCATCGTTGGTCATCAGTCGACAGTCATCAGTCATCACTGTCAAAAGCCAAAGCCAATCTCGATCTCTCATCTCTCATCTGACATCTCTCATCCCTCAGATCTCGATCTCTCATCTCTGTTTCTGCCCTAAGCCCCTATCCCAAAAGCCAAAACCCCAGTCCCCAAATACGAATCAATCTCCTTTAGGTATTCTCTCTCTCTCTCTCTCTCTCTTCATCTCTGGCTTTCCTCTCGTTCATTCACTCTCTTCTTCAGTCCCCAAATGAAGAGATGAAGAGAGAGAGAGAAAACATCCCCTCTGATTTTCCTCTCGTTCTATCTCTCTTCATCTCTTCGCATCTGATCAATTTGAATGCCTACATGAAATGCGGATCTCCTTTTTTTTTTCCTTCCTGTTTCGGCATGAGATTGTGATTCGTTTTTGATTATTTTATCCTTTTCTAGCTACTAGGATCTAGGTAGTGTATAAGTCTGACCTATTCCATTTTGTTACAAAGTATTCCTTTTGCCGTTTGGATCAACCTTGGAAATCAATTTGATATTTTTAGACCTGGTTATGATATATCTTTAATGCTTTTCTTTTGCATGGATTTCTAGATCATGCTTAGATTCTTGATATATATAATTGTATATGTGTAGATTCCAATGCGGTTTTGCTCAAATAATTTAAAATTTGATTTGTTTTTGGTTCCTATTTCTTCCAAAAGCCTCTGTTCTTATCAATTGGAGTAATATATAGTAGCTAGAAAAGGAAACTAATACATAATACAAAAGCCTCTGTTCGTGATACACAGTAGTATTTTCTTATCAATTGAAGTAAATTTGGTTATTAACCGAATAACCGCATAACCAATTCGGTTATTCGGTTATCATATATTTCGGTTATTAGTTCAGATACTCAAAACACTGAAATTTCGATTTTCGGTTATAACCGAAATGCTTATTCGGTTTGGATAATAACCGAATGCTCACTCCTATCTGCAAAGGTTGATGTAAGTTGTGATTCACAATTGTGATGATTTTAATGTCCCTTGTAGTAATTGGCAAAACTTGAACTGCAAATTAAAGAAACTAAACAACTTCTAATTCACGGGCTTCCAAAACCTGTTATATTGCTCTAACCAACTTTCATGGGCTCGTCCTACATCAGTTCTCCGTCGCTGAAAAAAACTCGACTCCGTCGAGTTATGAACATCAACACAAGAACAATCACATCGGGTCACCAAGGAAGTCTTTTGCAATATTCAAATTTGGCATGTCGAGAACATAAATAAGAGTGAATTTAGTATTGCCTTTGATAATTGAAAATATATTAGCACGATCATCATGTTGCACATGACGATCCTAAAGCCATTTACGCCCTATTATAATGTGACAAACCTTAAGGGGTAGAACATCACACATAACGGTATCCATAAGTTTGCCAATGAAAAATGTAACCAAAGACCTATGGTAAACCACAACTTTGTATTGGAAATCCATGCAACATGCTCTGGGCGAGGCTAAACTTTTAACTCAAGTTTCTTAACTGTTTCCTCAAAGATAACATCCGTACAACTCTCAATATCAATCACAGGAAAACACATCTGTCCCGCACATATGACTCTTGTCTAAAAAATTCGCCCATGATGGATTTTAGAATCATCCTTATGTCGAAGAACACCTAAACATCCTTCCAAATGAACATCAACTTCCAAATCTTGCTCATCGGGATCATACTCGACGTCTAATGGCTTGCAAATCTCTTCGTTTAAATCAGTTTTTCCGCACTCTTTGTCAACAATAGCAAGTTGCCTAAAGGGAGAAGATACAACATTCATCTTCGGGGAAGCACTCTCAGAAGACATGTGACCAAAATCACGACAGTTATAGCATCTAGACGTATGATTGTTGTTAGCATTAGAAGAACATGGGGTACGATTAGGCCTGTTAATAGCTGAATGACTTGATGACGATCTTTCTGTCAGCCTATTTAAAATAGGCTTCACAAAAGTACACTCCCTCCGAGTTTGGACTTGTATTGGAGGCTTAACAGAATTCTTTTTCAAATTATCCTCTACTTGGCTGGCAACTTGAACAAAAGATTAAATCCTCGACGCTACATGGAGATTAAAACTTCTTCAACCCAAGAGAATTCAGACCGCATAACCAAACTGTAGAACATTGAAGTATACTCGGCTACAAATTTACTTCTTTGTACCAACTTAGTTAACTACAAATATGCTCGCTGTTTATAATCTGAAAATAAAAGCGCCGTGTTAATGCAACTTTCATATCTTCTCATCTTCTCGTAGCTGTATATAAATTTCGCTGATGTTGATTCCACCAAATACGAGCTGTCCCTTTCAATCTCGCTTCAGGAAAGAACAATTTTCTTTCATTAGATAATTCATACTATCGAAAAAAACTCTCCAAGCTATGAATCCAATCGAAGAATGTTTCGGGACCATTATCGCCATTGAAATCTCCAACATCTAATTTTGCTACTCTATCTACTGCATTCACCCTAGGATTTGGAACACGAGGATTAACTCGTGGATTAGAGTCATGCTGCTGTAAGTGTTGTGATTGAATCTTCAATCCTTTTGACACGCTTGTCTTGTAACATATAAGTATCAAGTTTGACGTTGATTTCTCCCGCATTTATCATGGTTCCTGCAAATAAAAATATATCCTTTTTTTTCTAAGGACTTGGGTGCAGAAAATTTCAAGAAACAGGGTCTGAACTGTATATAATAAAACTTCAGGGGTTGAAAGTGTAACAGATGAAAGTATAGGGGCTAATATGCAAAAATTCAGGGGTATTTTAAAATTTAAGAAAACATGGGGGACTAAATTAGAAAACTATAAAAATTTTGGGGTACCTAACTGTAATTTACTATGAGATATTTTTTTCCAATCTCTTTATATTCTTCACGGGTATTGTTTCTGTGCTTCACTATTTATTTTCTACTTCAAGGAGAGCAACAAGCTTGAGGAGGCTAAAGGATTAAAATTTTCTCGACAAAAAATGAGGATGGTGGTGGCAGGACACAACGGTGATTGTGGTGGTGATGCAGTGGCGATTCCTTTCTACTTCTCTTTCTCTCTTCTCCTACCTTTCTCTTCTTTTACCTTTCTTTTTTTGGTTGGTCAGTTTTGAAACAGAAAATGCGGACTGCAATTTAGGGTTCCTTGATTTGGATGGTGTTGAAATTTGGGGATTATGAAGGTTAACGATGGTAGTACGTTGTAGACGATGATGTGATGTTACATTTTGGGTTTGAGAGATGGTTTATGTTTTGGATAAGGCTTCGTTTGGATGGCAGATTTTTTTTAATGACGACGATGATGGACAATGATTTTAGGGCAGAGGTATGGGCAATAAAAAGTGGTTTTGGGACTGGGCTCAAATACCAAAAAAATGATGGGGATGGGGATGGGGATGGTGATGGTGATGGGGATGGGGATTTTGGGATATAAGATAATTATCACACAGATAATCTCATACAAGACTTAATCAATTCTAATAAGTCAATGTATCAACTTGGACTCTAATAAAATAACTACAAATTAAATAAGATAACTACAAATTAAGAAACTAAACAACTTCAAATTCATGGGCTTTCAAAGCCTCTTATATTGCTTTAACTAACTTTCACAGGCTCGTTCTACATCATTGTGCCCCTTGGAGGGGGCAGTTGACGGTGCAAACAAAAAGTTCAAAATTTTAATTATTCAATAGCCAATTCTTTTTTTAACATAAGTGCTTCAAGGGGTTTGATATTCCTTACTAATCATTCAGAACATCAACTTTAAGAAAAATAGGCATAAGTTATTATTCTGGACTCTTCTTAGTTACTTGTGTTTGTATCAACTTGTAGCATTCCATAACTATACAAGCAACATTCATGTAGGGTTATTAAGTCGTCGCTTAATTGACGACTAATCGCCAACTAGTTGTCCGTTCGGTGCTTGTTGTCCAAGTCGAGAGCTCGACTAAGTTTCACTATTTGAAAATTTGATCGTCGCCTAGTCGTGGAAAATTCGATGATTTGCTCGATTTGGTGGCTAATTGACTGACTAGGTAACAACTGGAAAAAGGGCACAATTTGGAAAAGGAAAAAAATAGAAAAGGAAAAGAAAGGAAAAAGAAGGGAAGAGATCTCCGCTGTTGGAGAGTTGATCGCCGCCGGTGCTATCTTGTTCGTTGCCGTTGTAGTTTGTGTCGACATTTCCTCTCTCTCGATCTTGTCAATACTCCATGTCCATCTTACCTTTGCTGCTCTGTTTGCGTAAGAAAATTAAAGGGAATCTGAGATTTATCTTGGTCAAATTCAGTTTAGTACCCTATACTTTTCTTAAACTTTAGATCTAGTTCCTTAAGTTGCAAACTTTTCATTAAAGTCCTTGTTTTTCTTTTGTAATCACCTCTAAGTTTTCTGATTTTACATTTTAACCTATGGATCCCCATATTTTCAGTAGTAGCCCTGCTCATTTGTTTAGTTTTCAGTTAGGTCCATATAAATGTGTATTATTTGTAAATGAGATATAAATGTGAAATGTGAACATATTTTTGTTTTTAAGGGTATTTAAGAGTATTCTTATGAAATAGTAATATATTTGTAATTTGTGAGAAATTCTTTTATATTTAATGTAATTGAAGTAAAATATATGTATAAAATTTTACATGTATAAAATATACATATAAAATGACTTGTCGACTTATGAACGACTAGTCGATTAAGCTCCTGACTATTGACTCGACTCAACTTAACGACTTGACAACTATGCATTCATGTGTATTCAAACATTTACGAGTTTTCTTTTCTGTGCCAATTTTGGGGTTATCACATTGCCTTCTCACCTTTGTGGAAAGACTGTGAGTTGCTTCTTGTTCTATGTTTTCTTGGTGAACAAGTAATTCTTGGTTGATGAAGAGGATGTAAACCTAACATCAACTAATAAAAACTTAACCTACTTTGCTAGATCTTGTAGATTCGCCCCTCTGCTTTTTATTTTGTTTTATTTATGGTATAATTATGCTTTAGGCTAACATAAAAAATGGAGCACAGCCTTTCTTTTGAATTTGAGAATAATTATGTGCTTTTTATTTCGTGACCCGTAGTGAACAATTTAATATTTCTATCCATTATCTTTTGGAATAGGTGATGAGAAAAATATCGGTTGGCATGAAGGAGTATCAGCTGGAAAGCATATTTCTTCACCACACCTACATGTATGGCGGCTGTAGGCATTGTTCATACACGTGTATTTGTGCTACTGGTGAAAACAGGTAAAATAATTTTGTTTCATCTTTTTATTACCCCAAGTTAGAAGTGATTTAATCTCATATTTGTAGCCGTCCATATGCACATCTATCTTGTGTTTGTAATTGGGGACTTTTAAGTTTTAAGTTTCATTTGATTAGCTAATACTGGGTGTCAATGAGTCAAATACTTCAACTAGGCATGAACAAGCTTTTTGAGGACTACAATAAGGTGTTGAAAGCCAATAGACGACTGACCTGAGGAAAGCAAATATGCTTTCCCAGCTACTTAAGATTTTAATTATGGTCTAGAGAAGATAAGTCATTATGGTATATTACGTGAATCTATGTCTGATTTCCTCTCCTTGAATAAAAACAGTAATATTTTTCATGCTTCATTCAACAGTTCTGTTCTCCACTACGGTCATGCTGCGGCTCCAAATGACAGGGTACAGTAGGACCTTAAACACATTTCTTTCTACATTTGTACATTTTTAGTTGGTTTATGTATTTGGAACTTTTTTTGGACTCAAATTATGGTGTTAATAATTTATTTCCATATTCTTTATGCTTGAATGTGTTCAAAGGGTGGTGAGTCTGTGCACCTCTGTGCCTGTTGTACATGCGTGTAAGGCTGCCATTTATGTCACCAAGTACAGGGACATCTAAGCACTCCTAAATCATGCACTTTATTTGGAGGGACCTTCTTAATGTTGGTGTAAAAAGATTTTTCATGCATTCATAAAATAAATAACACAGACATGGCACTTTCTATTTTTGAAATAAAATTACAAGAAGAAAAGTTTTGAAGTTTTTATTGCATCTTATTGTTTGATTTTAGGTAGTTCTCAAATTAACTATTTTGCATTTCCGAACTACAAAGGTTCTCCACCTTGTCTTTTCCTTTTAGCTTCTTAGAACTTTTTAAACAACCATTAATGTCGGTGACAGTAATCTCATAGTTGCTGACTTCACCCGTGCTTTATGTATCACAAATGAATGGACTATTATTTAGTAATTCATATATTTCAGAACACAATATCAATATTGAATTAACAACTTCATGGATACTAAGAAATTTCAGACATTGTATTGCAAATGTATGAATTTTTATAATATTTTATTTTACTGATATTATGCACTTGTAGCATCATGGAGTGAATGCATATAAATATTCATTTCAGTTGTTCACTGATCTGTCTTAGAATGGGACAAGTATTCGAACATGCTCAGTTTATGTGATTTGTTGTCTGAACAGACTTTTGAAGATGGAGACATGGCATTGCTAGACATGGGAGCCGAATTCAAATTTTATGGTTCTGACATTACTTGTTCCTTCCCAGTGAGTATATGTTTTTGTATATTCGTGGACCATCGCACTTGAGGAAATCAATTATAGCCATGCTTACTGCAAATGTGCCTTTTCATTCCTAATCTTTATGCAAGTGAACTAATCTTTAATATTTATCTTTTGGTGGCTCATATAGGCATGTACACAGAGTGTGTGCACAGAGTGTGTGCTTATATGTATTTGTAATTTCCACTGTCCTGCATAAAATACCAGCTCATAGCATAAGCCATTTGCAGTCAGTCTTAGTGCGACTAATGCTTTATGCAGATGAGTTAAAATTTTTAACTTTACATGTTTGTGGAAACAAACTACTCCTCGAAATGTACTATTTCCAATCCTTTCAAGTCAATAAGGACTTTCTCTTTCTACCTGTTGATTAGTTTTATCTTTTTGTTGGCGATGATGGGTGAAGAGGGAGGGTGGGACAACTGTCTGCTTCTGATGGGTTTGACACACTGCATAATCATATGGTTTTAGACAACTCTTGATTAGCTTTGGTTTCAGACTTCAGTTTTTGGTTGCTTGCGAAACTTGAGTTGATTTATATTTTTTTTGAAGCAGTCAGAATGACCTGAGGTTAATAGGTGGTATATGTAAATCTTATTCTATAAATTTACACATATTCTTAGACATATATCTGATCATATGTTCAGGTAAATGGGAAGTTTACAAGTGATCAACGCCTTGTATATAATGTAAGTGTTTTTCTTCCTGCATCAGAGATCAAATGATTTACTCTCTGATCTTTTAGTTATTTCTAATTATGTATCTATTAAAGTAAAAGAATATTAAATCTCAAATAATGTAACACAAAGTTAACTTCCCAATCCTCTGTCTTTGTGCTTGTGCTTACATACAAGTGCTTTTTTTGGTTGGGACTTGGACCAAATGTCTCATGGCCTTTTATTTATTTTATGCTTCTGACCAATTCTTTGCAGGCTGTCCTGGATGCTCATAATGCTGTTATATCTACAATGAGGCCTGGAGTAAGCTGGGTAGATATGCACAAGTAAGACTGATAGTGTAAATGTTCAAACAAAGTTGGTATATTTTTTTACTTGATATTTTGATTCTTTGGAGTATTGACAATAGAATATTAATCAAGAGGTTAAACTAACATAACGGCTGGTATTAATTGATCCATTGAGTTGATGACCTTACTTAAACAGAACGTATGATGCGAGAAAGTAAACAAATTTATATTTACCTGACCCCAATTAATAAAAAAGGAGGTGAGTGTCCAATTTGAAATAAAAATTTAATCTAAAAATTATACTGTGACGACAAGGGAAACAAATACAATATTACCAGAGATATGTTGCTAAAGAAGGATGAAGATAGTTTTTCCCACCAATCATTTGTATATTTCATGGTCAAATATCTGCTATGCTGTTTCAATTGTGTTATCAACATTGAACCATGCGCAAATCTTGCATGTGTCGGCATAAATACTTATCTTCCTGATTTCTGTGATTGCAATATTCAAGTATAATGTGAAGTGATGCATGCGTAGTAGATACTTAACCATCGTCTTCGTTATGTACTAGTAACAGACTGACACTCAATTGTTGTCCTCATTATATTGTTGGTGTGGCTACATATTTTTCTATACCACGCAGTTCTGCATCTAAATTCTAATGTTTTGTTACTCGATTCTTCATCTTTTCAGATTGGCTGAGAAAATCATACTAGAGTCGTTGAAGAAAGGGTGCCTCCTTGTTGGGTATTTTCTATTTCTCACATGCAACTTTTTTTTTTCCAACCTGAAGTGGAAAAATTATTTCAGACTTGCATTTTACTGATAAGAGATTTCTGTCATAGTGATGTTAATGATATGATGGTTGAAAGATTGGGTGCTGTTTTCATGCCTCATGGTTTGGGCCACCTCTTGGGAATTGATACTCATGATCCTGGGGGTTACTTAAAGGTGGTTGTGATTGAAATATCTATACTCTTTTCTTAACGTAGTTTTGATGATAATTTGTTATTCATTAATACTAGTTGAAATAACCCGTGTTTAGGGAGCAGAGAGATCCAAAGAACCTGGACTAAGGTCTTTACGTACCAGTAGAGAACTTCTGGAGGGAATGGTTTGTAATTTTCTTTTTCTTTATATTTCTTGTATTATTATCATGAGATGATTTTATTGGATGTCCGGTCTTTTATAAATTAGTTTATATATAATTATATATGTGTTGCATGTGTTCTTTCTAGATGACCAATTTTATTAAAAGTATAATATCTAAATGTCAAGGTTCAATTTTTCCTTCCGCTTTTTTTTTTAGATTCTTTTTCTTCTCCTATTTTAAACTAAATACATTGGAAGATTGTACAGTTGATTTGTTTAGTGTTTCCAGAATATGGTGTCTTTGTGTGCACTCCTTTTGACTAAACATGATAAGGATGATATTTTTCGTAAGAAGATATTTTGAAGTTTCAATTAATCAAGTTTAGCTGCTATTGTTGCATCTGCCTCGCATGATAATGGTAAAAGTAATTTGATTTCTTCTTTCGAAAGAGAAAAACAGTTCATTCCCTTCAAATAGTAATACAATACGAGCTTGTAACCTGTTGACAGTAACTTTTAGAAGTTATGTTTCTGTAACATTTTATTTTAACAGCAGTTTGGGTCATAACAAGGTGCATAATTATCTTCTGATTTATATATAGCCGTTTGATAGGAAGAAATTTTGCTCTTTTGACCATGAAAAATCTTGTGTGTTTCTTTAACATGAAAAATCTTGATTAATAGAGAAATTGATTAAACCATATATGATATGATATTCCTACTAAACCTGAATGCGATGCATCTGAAAAATGCATGCAGAAACATAATGATGTTGGATCATTTTGTGCAGGTGGTAACGGTGGAACCTGGCTGCTACTTCATTGAGGCGTTATTAGTGCCAGCCATGAAAAGTTCAAAGTTCTTCAATTCTGAGCAGATGAGCAGGTTTAGAGGTTTTGGTGGAGTTCGAATTGAAAGTGACGTGGTACTTATTTTTTTCTTTTTGGTGAATTTTACTGCTCTTCTTCCCTTCCACCGCAGTGGTCAGTAGGTAATTGTTTTGTTTCTGTATTATGCGCAGTATGTTAATGGCAATGGTTGTGTGAACATGACCAAGTGTCCTCGGGAGGTAAGTGAGATCGAGGCTGTTATGGCAGGTGCACCATGGCCAATCAACAAGTCCACTTATTTTGGAAATGGAGACCTAGGCTGCTGTTAGTGGGTAGTATTATGGATAGAGTTTCTTCCCTAAAATAAAAAAATATTTGGATTCTCAAAAGTGTTAAAAACTTTAATAGACATTACCCTATTATTCTCAAGTGTCTACCAATATTATTTTTAGCTGCTTGGTTTTCTTTTTTGTTTTTTTTATACTCACCCCATTCCAAAATTGTACAATATCAATATTGAGTTTTTAAAAGTTAATTTGAGACATCTTTAAATTTTTAATTAAGTTTGTTACTACTTGTACTTTTTAGGTAGTTTATGGTATTTATAATTGTATTGACAGAAGTTAACATTAACATGTTTGTTTTGAGCAAATTAATTTTTGAAAAGTTAACACGCATTCTCAACAACTTTTAACGATAATTTTTTATTCTCAAATATAACAAGTATTAGTTAGGAATTTAGTTGTGGTGGTTTGATATTCAAAATGATAATAAAAAAGTAATGACAAATTAGTAATGTCATCTCACTTTCTAGTCTTATAATCAAATCTCAAGTTTGTCTATTAGATCTAATAGTATTGGTGTTTATAATTAATTTCTTCTGCCTAATAATAATCGATAGGGCTTCTTCCTATCATTACTTTTTTTTATTCTTTGAAATTCTCAATTATCTAGATGATAAAATATTTTTAGGAACAAGAAAATTATAATGATTTTTGTATCTATTTTTAATTATTTTTTGATAGGGGTGAATTCATCAAACTTTATCAAATAACTGCTTAACATATCGATTTGCTCCAAATTATAGGAATGTGACAATTTCATTTGAAACCTCTAATTTTAGAATCGACTAAAAATAAAAATATATCTCTAATTTTTGAACAAAATGAATTCATGAGTTATATCATACTCCATTTGTAGAAATAAAGGTGAGAATTAATGCTAATTCTTATAAAATGAAAAAAAATATGTTTGGTTGGAATGAACCATTCACATCCCTAAAAAATTTATGAATTTTATTCATAAAGAAAATGTATGAAATGAATCATTCTAATTAAAAATTATATGAATCATTTCGCTCTTCAATCTATTATTTTTTTATTCTATTTTTCATTTTATTTCTTTTTCTATTCCTTTCTTTCACCAATTCAATTCCTTCCGTACAAATGAACCACACGGGTATTTACTAAACTTTGGAGTCGCGCTGTAATACTCGGGAAAAAAATTAAATAATAATGATAATAATAAAATATTACTTTGTTTTAAAACATATTAATTGTACTTTGTCTTTTATTTGGGTCAAACTAATCATTTACTTTTGGGCTATTATGTATTAATAAATGATGAATAATTAAGTTGATAAATTGGGCCATAATATTAATTTGATTTAATTTATATGTGGGTCAAATTAAAATTCTATCAAAATTAGGAGAGTTGGTAAATATATATATATATATATATATATATATATATATATATATAAAAGGTAATTAATAAATAAATATCTAAAACCTAACCCTATGTTAATTAGTTCTGTTCGGATTAAAATTGATTGCGCGTGAGGCGAAAAAGAGATTCTTTTGATTTTAGTTTGTTCGTTCGCTATTCGTTTTGAAATTTAGTATTGCCTCCAATAATTTTTTCTTGTCAATTTATTTTGATAGTTTATCTTGGCGTCGATATTGGAACTCATATTTGTACTCTTTAGATTAGTGCATAATGTATAGAATTTAATTGGATATTCGTAGAAATGTGCATGTTAATATAATTTTTGAGACATTGTATCGATGATCCATTTCAGTTTAACATGTACATGTTAGACCATTTGTGTTAATATTGTGTTGCATGTGTTGTGACATGATATTATTATTAGAATATACCGTAGGGTATACCTGAGTTATAACCACCTGTGGGGTTACCACATGCATGTCCTCTTGGCACGAGAGGCATGACACCTTCCGTGGCGGTGTGATCAGTCTACGGCGTCTCCGTTTTGTGCTCCGGTGTGAGTTGGCCATTTGGTGTTTTGTTGTGGGAGGCGTATGGGTCGACCCTAGTTTTTCTTTTCTGTTTTGCGGATTGGTGATGTTTGTGCCAAACACATCTTCCGATTTTACATGCATTGGATTCGCGGTCCAATGTATGTGACTTGCCTGTGTGGCATTATTTGATTTGCCTATGTGGCATTATTTGACTTGCCTGTGTGACAATGTATATTTCTGTTTTATTTTGAGCTCGGTATGAAATAACACTCATCCATTTGTTTCAGCCTATTATTTCGTTGTGTTAGATTTGTTCGTTTCGTTTCAGTTCATTTCGTCTCTTTTCATTTAATTGAGTTAGTTATTTTGGTTCATTATTTGTATTCTATATCCGTACTGGGCAATTGGCTCATGCTGTGTTTTCTTCCGGCAGGTAATCAGGGGAATCAAGGGCAAGTGTGATGAGAGCTCCATTCATTCCAATGATTTAGAAATATTCTGTTTAGACTTGATGTGTCAGTTTACTTGGAATTGTAATAATTATTTTAGATTGTGATTTGAGACAGTTGGAGATTTATTATGGTTGACTTGTGGTATTTATCAATTATTAAGACTATTCTTTTGTGGCTTTGAGCCTTGCTATTAAATTTATTAGTTTGTTTGTGTTTGGAGTAACCTCTCTTTCTATTTCGGAAAGGGGGTGTTACAGAGTTGGTATCAGAGCTTAGGTTCTTTCTTGTAAAAAATCTATTTAGGTTTGACCTGTGAGTTATGGGTAGACTTCTAGGTTAGGTTTTGTTCTGTTTGATTTTCTGTTCAGCTATCATATCAGCTATATTCGAATCTGTCTCTAATCTTCTTTGTTATCTATTCGTTGATCTCTTTGTTAGATGGCTCGTAGATCCGCCAGAGTTGCTGGGAGGCGAGGCAACAATAGTGGGAAGAGGTGAGGGTCAGCTCAATGAGCAACCTAATAATCAGATAAATGCTCAATTGGCTACCTTGGTGAATCAGGCGGTGAATCAGGCTTTACCTCAGTTGGTGGCACAGGTTGTACAGGCAATGCAGCAGCCGCTACCAGAAATTCCTGAGCAGAGGAACCCGGGAAATAATGGTCCACAGGCAAATGAAGAGGAAGTGAATGCAGATGGTATTGATCAGCAGGTGGTTCCAATGTATGTGTGGTTGGAATGGTTTCAAAAGCAGAAACCACAGGCATTCAGTTCAGCTCCAACTCCAATTGATGCAGAGAATTGGATTGCCCACCTGGAGAAGATTTTTGATGTGTTAGGGTGTTCAGATAATCAGAGAGTGCTGCTTGCTGCTTACAAGCTGGAAGGGGATGCGCAGAGGTGGTGGAAAGCGATGAAAGTAGCAAAGGATGATGGTTATGTTGAGGCACTTAGCTGGGCAGCGTTTTGTGAGGTCTTTTATCAGCAGTACTTCCCAGCTGCTGATAAAGAGGCCTATGCTAGGGAGTATCTGTCGATTCGGCAAAAAGATGATGAATTCATCACAGACTTCATGACGAGATTTACTAGGTTGGCAGGCTTTGCGGGAACCTGAGCAGGGACTGCAGCAGAACAGGCAGAGAAGTTCAAGTGGAGGATCCATTATAGGTATCGCCAACATCTTATAAACAACAAATTTACAGACGTGTCAGCAGTGGCCAATGCTGTCAAGAATATTGAGATGGAGCGACAGGACTTTCGATCTTCTAAACCGGATGGGAGTCGAAAGAGAGACAGAGATGACCAGCAGGGTCAAACTTCAGTTCAGCATAGGAGAAATCAGGGTGGTCAGTTGAATAGGAATCGTGGTGGCCAACAGTGTAAGACCCCAACTTTTATAAATAAAGATGAATTTTCTATAAATATCATTTTTGAATATTATGGAGTTAATTTGATATAATGTTATAGTTGTGGGTAATATTTATAAATTTTGCAAAGTACACAAGTTGTTATATAATATTCGATTGGTCGGGGAATATTCGTTTTAACAGGTAATATTCGTACAACGGCACAATCATTGGTGGACCCCACAACGGAATTATTGTCGGATTGAGAAAACGACAAAAATATTTTATTAAAAATAACGACGGAAGTTTTACCATTGATACTGTTGAACTACTCGGTAGTAAAAGTACAGTAATACGTGTGGTTGCATAGTAGCATACGGTATTTATTATTAATGCTTATGTGAGAAGTCACTCAGTTTGATTCAATTATTGTCAGTTAATAATATGAATTATTTAGCGATAATGACGTTTTGTTTTTTTCGTATTATTAACGTAATAAAACAGAAACATCTTTTTATATAAAACAAAATACTTTATTAAAGTTATTCTATAAATAGAATATATTATATTTTATTTAAAAGATTTTTCTTTAAATATGGACCGTCAGATTAAAGTAATCAATCTGGACCGTTCATGGATTAGTTACTATGCATTCTATTTTTCTATAAATAGCAGCTCATTCCTTCATTATTTCTTACGAATTCACTGAACTCTAGAGAGAGAAACTATAGAGAGAAACTATAGAGAGAGAAAAAGAGTATTCTACTACTTAACTACTTCCTTATTTCAGCTCTTCTTTAAAACGGTAAAGGGTGTTATTCTTTCTTATTCATGAAGAGAACTGTTGTTATTCCATTTCTTATTACTCTGTTGGAATAACCTGTATACGCGATCTACCTTATACTTGGTGATATTCTTCTATTATTCTGTTGGAACATCCTGTCTGTGTGTTTTACACCGGACCTGGTTCCGTTTTTATTATTATTCTGTTGAACATCCTGTCTGTGTGTTTTACACCAGACCTGGTTCCATTTTTATTATTATTCTGTTGGAACATCCTGTCTGTGTGTTTTACACCGGACCTGGTTCGGTCTTGTTATTATTCTGTTGGAACATCCTGTCTGTGTGTTTTACGCCGGACCTGGTTCCATTATTTATTATTCTGTCGGAATATCCTGTCTGTGCGTTTACGCCGGACCTGGTTCCATTATTTATTATTCTGTTGGAATAACCTGTCTGTGCGGTCTATCGCATGCATGATGATTTCTTTTGTTATTCCATTCTTTATTATACTCAGTTGGTTAAGTTTTGACTTCTATACTCCATGAAATTTGTGGAATATCCTTGATAGTTGCGTTTCATCCAGTATCTTTTCAAGAAAATATTCTTCTAAGCAATCTTGAATTTTACTCCACAAAGCAGTATCATGTTGACAATTTGGACGTTGTTAATTCTTGGACAAATTAATTCTTGAACTTGTTTTATTGAATTCTTATATCATTGTCATCATCCTCATGTTTATAAAATATTGAAAGTCATCTGTGGCCTGTAGTGTATAGATGGACTTGGTATGATTATGACCAGGGATTATTCGGTATAATCATGACCGTAATGTTACAAATGATGTGGTAAAAGTCCTCATTGGCCCATAGTGCATTGATGGACAGTTGTTGGCATGATCATGACCATTAATGAATACACGAATATCCTTGGCCGTAGTGCAGGGGTGGTTCGATGATGTGGATTATTTTATTAAGCTGAGTCCCGACGATCACAATGTTAAAAAACCTATTAAATCATAAAAGATAGTAGAGTTTATTTTATACTTGACTCTTTTAATGGATTGCTTGTTCCGCTACAGTTAAACTTGATGTCTATTATATTTTATCAGTTTAACATTGTTGAAGGCTAATGATAATTTATTCTGCATTATCTTAGTCATAATATTTCTTACTGGGCTAGTTGAGCTCACCCTTTCTTTCACTGTTCTCTTCAGAAAATGAGAACGTAGTTGTGGCAAGTCAGAGAACGGAGTGATGGTCCGAATGATAGTATTAGTTAGTAGTCCTCACTATTCTATGTAATAGTGTGTTAATAAATGTAATGAGGACTCCTTTTGACTATGAATACTCTCTAAAAGATAATATTTGTATTCAAACTCACAGTTTATGTTTTGTCGTATTGTACACGACAATTGTATTAGTAAGTTGTATTTGTATTCTATACTATGTATCTGACGACCCAAGATGGGTAATGTATACCTAATTTTGGGGGCGTCACAAACAGGGGCAGTGGCGTGGTCAGAATCAAAACAGGGGTTATCAGCAGATGTCTCAGCAAGGGCAGAATCGTCAGCTGCATCTACCTTGGAATGGTCAGAATCGTTAACAGTGGCAGAATCGTCAGCAGGGGCAGAATCAGGGTCGTTATCCTGGACCAGCTGGTGGGGGTAACCCAAATCTCATTCCGATAGCTCCTTGTGCTACTTGTGGGGCTAGTCATCCGGGGAGGCAGTGCCACAGACTCACAGGTGCATGCTTCTTGTGTGGACAGATGGGTCATATTGCTAGGAATTGTATCGGTCCACGTGGAAATGGTGGAGGTGGTGATAATGGTGGCAATGGAGGTCAGCGTCAGGGTGGTCGAGTGTCTGCCTTGACATATAACCAGGCGGCAGGAGCACCAGGTATTGTTTCGGGCACTCTTTTAGTTGGTAATCGTGAGGCTTCTATTTTGTTTGATACGGGTTCTACTCATTCCGTTGTTGCTCAGTCTTTTATTCGGCACCTGGGGGTGCCATTTCAGTTATTAGATTATGTTATGTCTATTGCTACCCCGATGGGAACTTCTGTTGTTATTTCTGATTTGTATCGAGGGTGTCCGATCAGTTTCGGGGATAGGATTCGTAGGGCTAATCTTCTCCCGATGAGTATGCACGATTTTGATGTCATTCTTGGGATGGACTGGTTGGATAAACACCAAGCCACTATCGATTGTCAGGCGAAGAAGGTTATATTTGGAGATGTGAAGTCTCCGGAGTTCGTGTTTCAGGGTTCACAGTCGAGTAGGGTGTTGAAGTTAATTTCAGCTTTGAAGGCTGGAAAGTTGGTAGCAAAGGGTTGTGAGGGGTATTTGGCGTTTGTGAAAGATACCTAAGGGTGAGTTTCGTATTGAGAATGTTCCGATTGTTCGTGACTTTTTCGATGTGTTTCCTGAGGAGTTGTCAGGGTTGCCACCACAACGGGAAGTAGAATTTTCTATTGAGCTTGTTCCTGGTACGGAGCCTATCTCTAAGGCGCCGTATCGGATGACACCGTTGGAGTTGCAGGAGTTGAAGGAGCAGTTACAAGAATTGTTAGATTGTGGCGTGATTCGGCCGAGTGTTTCGCCGTGGGGTGCTCCGGTTTTGTTTGTAAAGAAGAAAGATGGGTCTATGAGGCTGTGTATAGACTACAGAGAGTTGAACAAGATCACCATTAGGAATCGGTATCCATTGCCGAGGATTGATGACTTGTTTGACCAACTTCAAGGGGTAAAGTACTTTTCGAAGATAGACTTGAGGTCGGGTTATCATCAGTTGAGGGTAAGGGATGAGGATATTGCTAAGACGGCCTTTCGCACTCGATATGGGCATTACGAGTTTTTGGTGATGCCATTCGGGTTGACTAACGCTCCGGCGGTGTTCATGGATTTAATGAATCGGGTGTTCAGGGAGTACTTGGACCAATTTGTCATTGTCTTTATTGATGACATTTTAGTTTACTCCAAGTCTAGGGAAGAGCATGAGGAGCATCTTCGCACAGTGTTGGGGATTTTGCAGAAAGAGAAATTATATGCTAAATTCTTTAAATGCGAGTTTTGGTTGAAGCAGGTTGCATTTTTGGGCCACGTTGTTTCTGCTGAAGGCATTAAGGTGGATCCTTCGAAGGTTGAGGCTATCACTAAATGGCCAAGACCTACTACGGTGACAGAGATTAGAAGTTTCTTGGGTTTGGCAGGGTACTATAGGCGATTTGTGGAAGGATTCTCTTTGCTTGCCTTACCATTGACTCAGTTGATGAGAAAGGGCATGAAGTTTGTGTGGAATGAGGAGCGTGAGAAGAGTTTCGAGGAGTTGAAGAAACGACTTGTGACAGCTCCTATACTTGCATTGCCGTCGGGGACAGGAGGTTACCAGATTTATAGTGATGCTTCTAAGAAGGGCTTGGGGTGTGTTTTGATGCAACACGGTAAGGTGATTGCTTATGCTTCTAGACAGCTTAAATCTTACGAGGTGAATTACCCCACACATCATTTGGAGTTGGCAGCGGTGATCTTTGCCTTAAAGATTTAGAGGCATTATTTGTATGGAGAGACTTGTGATATCTTTACTGATCACAAAAGTCTTAAATACATTTTCATTCAGATGGAGCTCAATATGAGGCAAAGGCGTTGGTTGGAGCTTCTGAAATATTATGATGCTAGAATTCAGTATCACCCGAGAAAGGCAAATGTGGTTGCAGATGCTCTTAGCAGAAAGAGTTCAGGGAGTGTAGCAGCCCTTATTACACAACCTCAGCTTATTTCGGATATGGAGCGGCTCGAGTTGGAGTTGTATGTACGAGGTTCAGATGGGCATTTGGCGGGTATGAGAGTGGAGCCCTCTCTTATCTCGCGGGTCAAAGAAGCTCAAAAGGAAGATAGGGAGTTGTGGAGTACGGTGCAAAATCTGGAGGAGGGCAAGCAGTCTGAGTTTCGTATTGATGACCATGGTGTGATTTGGTTGGGTGAGCGGTTGTGTGTACCATCGGATGCAATCATTCGGGAGGCTGTGTTGGCTGAGGCTCATAGTTCACCATTTTCTATTCATCCTGGTTCTACAAAGATGTATAGGGATTTGAAGAAGAATTTTTGGTGGAATGGGATGAAACGAGACGTGGCTGAACATGTTGGGAAGTGTCTTACTTGTCAACAAGTGAAAATAAAACATCAACGAGCTAGTGGTTTACTGCAACAGTTAGACATTCCAGTGTGGAAGTGGGAGGATATCACGATGGATTTTGTGACTGGTTTGCCGAAGACTTTCAGGAAGAATGATGCCATTTGGGTAGTGCTGGACCGACTGACCAAATCGGCACACTTTTTGGCTATCCATGAGGGTTACTCAGTGATAGGTTGGCACAAATCTTTCAGCAGGAGATTGTTAGACTTCATGGTACTCCGGTGTCTATTGTTTC
This sequence comes from Panax notoginseng, assembly GCA_016801055.1. NCBI lineage: Eukaryota > Viridiplantae > Streptophyta > Magnoliopsida > Apiales > Araliaceae > Panax > Panax notoginseng. Next base: position 10,593,494 of record CM029014.1, read on the forward strand.
AGACCCACGGTTTACTTCACGGTTTTGGAAAGGGTTTCAACGAGCTTGGGGTACTCGGCTCAACTTTAGTACTTCTTTTCATCCGCAAACTGATGGGCAATCCGAACGGACTATTCAAACATTAGAGGACATGTTGAGGTCTTGTGCACTTGAGTGGTCGGGTAATTGGGATGATTACTTGAGCCTAGTTGAGTTTGCTTACAACAACAGTTGGCATGCAAGTATTGGAATGGTTCCGTTTGAGGCATTGTATGGTAGAAAGTGTCGGGCACCAACTTGTTGGGATGAGGTTGGCGAAAGGGCCATAGAAGGGCCTGAGTTAGTTCAAATCACTACGGAGAAGGTAGCGGTGGCTAAGAATAAATTAAAGTCGGCTCGATCACGACAGAAGTGTTATGCTGATAAGCATAGGAGGACTTTAGAGTTTGAAGTTGGTGAACATGTGTTTCTCAAAGTTTCTCCTTGGAAGGGCATTCGGCGATTCGGGTTGAAAGGGAAGCTTAGTCCACGTTATATCGGCCCATTTGAGATTCTGGAGAGGGTTGGTGAGGTTGCATATCGGTTAGCTTTACCTCCACAGCTAGCTCATGTGCACAATGTATTTCATGTGTCGGTGTTGAGGAGTTATCATTATCATCCGTTGCACGTGGTGCAATATCCATTCGATAAGATTCGAGAGGATCTTACTTGTGATGAGCAAGCCGAAACGATTTTGGATCGTCAAGAGCGGATTATGAGGAGGAAGACTATTCCGTTTGTTAAGGTTCTATGGAGGAACCATTCGGAGCGAGAAGCCACTTGGGAGCTTGAGGAGTCTATTCGAGCGGAATATCCGCATCTTTTTGATAATTAGGTACGTTTTATTCTTTTGATTTCGGGGACGGAATTCTTTTAAGGGGTAGGTGATGTAATACCCGAAAAATAAATAAAATAATAATGATAATAATAAAATATTGCTTTGTTTTAAAACATATTAATTGTACTTTGTCTTTTATTTGGGTCAAACTAATCATTTACTTTTGGGCTATTATGTATTAATAAATGATGAATAATTAAGTTGATAAATTGGGCCATAATATTAATTTGATTTAATTTATATGTGTGTCAAATTAAAATTCTATCAAAATTAGGAGAGTTGGTAAATATATATATTAAAAAAAAGGGTAATTAATAAATAAATATCTAAAACCTAATCCTATGTTAATTAGTTTTGTTCGGATTAAAATTGATTGTGCGTGAGGCGAAAAAGAGCAGAAGAACAAAAGAACTACGGCGTCAACATAAGAGGAGGAAGAGGAATTGAAATTTATTTCTATCATACATGTATGTCTGCCTCTATTTTGTTATCAGAATTATTGGTAGTAGCTAGCAATCATTATAATTATATTTGTACTGCTTTAGAATACTTGATTCAGGTTAATAATTTAGATTATATATATATATATATATATATATATATATATATATATATATATATATATATATATATATATATATATATATTGCGCCCATCATCTTCTAACATGAAAGATCAGTTAGTTTACAAGGTTAGCAACGTGTAAAATAATAATAATAATAATAATAATAATAATAATAATAATAATATCTTTAGGAAAAGTAAATTTTTTTTATTAATAATTTAACGCATAGTTTATTAATTTATTTTATTAATTTGTGTAATTAGTTCGAACAGAAGGAATTTAACGAACTATATTGGGATAATAATTTTGGGTATTACATTGCTTAATCTAGGTACGGATTTCGTACTCTTTCAGCGAGATTCTTTTGATTTTAGTTTGTTCGTTCGCTATTCGTTTTGAAATTTAGTATTGCCTCCAATAATTTTTCCTTGTCAATTTATTTTGATAGTTTATCTTGGCGTCGATATTGGAACTCATATTTGTACTCTTTATATTAGTGCATAATGTATAGAATTTAATTGGATATTCGTAGAAATGTGCATGTTAATATAATTTTTGAGACATTGTATCGATGATCCATTTCAGTTTAACATGTACATATTAGAACCCTTTGTGTTAATATTATGTTGCATGTGTTGTGACATGATATTATTATTAAAATATACCGTAGGGTATACCTGAGCTATAACCACCTGTGGGGGTACCACAGGCATGTCCTCTTGGCACGAGAGGCATGACACCTTCCGTGGCGGTGTGATCAGTCTACGGCGTCTCCGTTTTGTGCTCCGGTGGGAGTTGGCCATTTGGTATTTTGTTGTGGGAGGCGTATGGGTCGACCCTAGTTTTTCTGTTCTGTTTTGCGGATTGGTGATGTTTGTGCCAAACACACCTTCCGATTTTACATGCATTGGATTCGCGGTCCAATGTATGTGACTTGCCTGTGTGACATTATTTGATTTGCCTATGTGGCATTATTTGATTTGTCTGTGTGGAAAGGTATATTTCTGTTTTATTTTGAGCTCGGTATGAAATAACACCCAACCATTTGTTTCAGCCTATTATTTCGTTGTGTTAGATTTGTTCGTTTCGTTTCAGTTCGTTTCGTCTCTTTTCATTTAATTGAGTTAGTTATTTTGGTTCATTATTTGTATTCTATATCCGTACTGGACAATTGGCTCATGCTGTGTTTTCTTCCGGCAGGTAATCAGGGGAATCGAGGGCAAGTGTGATGAGAGCTCCATTCATTCCAATGATTTAGAAATATTCTGTTTAGACTTGATGTGTCAGTTTACTTGGAATTGTAATAATTATTTTAGATTGTGGTTTGAGACAGTTGGAGATTTATTATGGTTAACTTGTGGTATTTATCAATTATTAAGACTATTCTTTTGTGGCTTTGAGCCTTGCTGTGACAACCCCAAAATAGGTTCATTCCATCCAATCTATTCTGAGTCGCCAAATACATGGTACAGAAAGTAACTACAACTTTATTACAACAATTGTCGTGCAAAATACAACAACACATATGCCGTGAGTTTGGATACAAATATATTCCAAATGTGACTCATGTTCCAACCGTGGACATCACCTCACAATGACACCTTACATAAAGGTATAATTAAAAACTGTTTTAGAAATTAGAATATTTGGGAAGTGGTCAAGGAAACCTTTGTACATGGGAGGCCATGCGTCTAGGTTATGATAGATATCATATGGCCACAGAATTATTCTTGGTTGACCCAATAGACCCCAAAAAAATGAGAAGATTACTATCATATTCTTCCCAATGGTGAGTCTTCTCTTGACATATCATTATCTCTACTGTCTCTAATTGAGAATTATACTTCAAACAAACAACAAGATTATATAGGTAGTGCTCGTATATATACTCAGCAAGTGGATGAACACATCCCTGTCTTATGATGACACGAGATTGTATGTCGTTAGACATCTTGTATGATAGTGGCAAAACACCCTTCCAACGTTGGGTACACCTTACCCTATTGAATTCACCAAATAAAACTACTAAATGAACTTTTTTATACTGCTTCGGGAGAACATCCACATCTAGAGACCACCGTTCTATTTCCCCGTTACCCTCGCTCGACCCAGCTACACTCTTATTACCTGAAAGGAATTGTGAAGCAAAAGGGTGAGCACAACTAGCTCAGTAAAGAATATCATGACTAAAGATAATTAAATTATCAATAGCCTTCATCAATAATAAATCAGAGATTTAGAACATATGGTAAATGATAAAAATTTCAACCATAGTTGCAGCGGAACGAGCAATCCATTAGAAGAGTCAAATAGACTATAAAGTTTATTATTTTCTCCATGTTAAAAATCCACCAACAATGTTTTATCCCTGTAACATCAATCAATAATTCTGGTCCACAATCATATGAAAAATTCATAATCATAACTGTAGTTCTAAATTGCTCTTCTCATCCAGGACGAAGATAATTTTCATCACCTATCTTTACCTGAAACATCAAAGATCATGGTTACACCAAATCACATTTCCTGTTCATAATCATACTAATAACTTCATCTTTGCACTACGGCCAAAGATATTCATTTGTATCACCAGTTGGTCATGTTCATCTTAACATCTGTTCATCTTTGCACTACTGGCCAAAGATATTCAACAACATATCATCTTTGTACTACGGGCTAAAGATATTCATCAACAATTCATCTTTGCACTACAGGCCAAAGATATTCCTCAACAGTTCATATTTGCACTACGGCCAAATATATTCATCAACAGTTTATATTTGCACTACAGGCCAAATATATTAATATCTCAAAGTAATATATAATCATTTCAGAATTTATATAAACAATAATTATAACCTGTTGATCAATTCACCTTTGCACTTAAGCTAAAGATATTCACTTATAAATTCAATGGTTATGATCATACCAGTCAATAATTCAACTTTGCACTATTGGCCAAAGAGAACCCATAGTCATGATCATACTAAAAATCTACCTATCTTTACACTCAAGTCAAAGAGAAATATCATCATTAGGGTTATAAAAATATTATATATAATAATAAAAATAATATAATCAACATATAGATTTAATCTCAAGAGTAATATTCTTAAAATAACTATAATTTGGTCAGAAAAAGAAACCAATTTTATTGTGAATAGTAACTCGTAAATAGTAACTCATGAATAGTAACTCGTGAATAGTAAACCCGACACAAAAAGGTAGAAATTCTACAATAAAATACATACCAATATTTCGGTATAATGATATTGAAAGAATAATATTTCTTAAGCTTATAAACAATTTATTTTAATTGTTTACACTTTACTAAATAATGCATTTAATCATCCTAAAATGTCAAACTCATAAGATTTCATTACCAATAACCAAAACCCTCATAAAAAATCTGCATATACCTCATATAGGATTCTCAAGTCATAAAATCCTATTTTTCAATTTTCTTACTTCACATAACATATTTAATTCATTTACTCATAATTAGTCTATTTTCATGAAAAATATCAAATCAGTTCCAAAAATATTTCTTTTTTGGAATTTAGCATAATATAGTTCCATAGTGAACATATATTTTTCTCAGAATTTTTAAAAGTCATTTACTATTTTTCATATGGCCAAAATAACCGAATATTTAGACATTTATCAAAAATTGTATTTTTATCTAAAAATTTTGAAATTCACAGAGTATACTCCTATCATATACATGTACTTCCAATAAAAATTTCATCAATTTTGGAGTTAACCACAAGGAGTTATAAGCGGTTACTTTTAAAATAGTCTTTTCTCATAAAATTCATAACTCTTAATCTATACATCCAAAAATCACCATTTTTGGACACAATCAAGAAAACTCATCAAAATATCATTTCAAATTTTTTCAGAATTTTTGAAGGTCAGAAAAAGTACGAAACTGAAAAACATAACAACCCTTAAAATCTCTTACCTCAAAAGAGCAGTACTTCTGATCGGTATAAGGCTGAAGGAAACTTGCATTGATGAATAGAAACTCACAGAGTATCTAAATACTCACAAAATACACTCAATAATCTAGAGAGAGAAAGAGAGAAAACTTATGATGTAAGACCCCAATTTTTATAAATAAAGATGAATTTTCTATAAATATCATTTTTGAATATGATGGAGTTAATTTGATATAATGTTATAGTTGTGGGTAATATTTATAAATTTTACAAAGTAAGCAAGTTGTTATAAAATATTCGTTTGGTCGGAGAATATTCTTTTTGTCGGGGAATATTCGTACGACGGCACAATCATTGGTGGACCCCACAACGGAATTATTGTCGGATTGAGAAAACGACAGAATTATCTTTCTATAAAAATAACAGCTGAGGTGTTACCGTTAAAACCGTTAAAACTGTTGAACTACTCGGTAGTAAAAGTACAGTAATACGCGTGGTTGCATAGTAGCACACGGTATTGATTATTGATGCTTACGTGAGAAGTCACTCAGCTATACTCAATTATTGCTACAGTAATTGCTGCATCATATCTCTTAAATTATTGTCATAGTATCATCTGTATAATATGTTATATTATTGAGACGTTGTGGTAAGTTTGGTTATTTTATGGGGGGCCATATGTCATCATCTAAGAGTCTCTTCGTCAATAGTAATTACCGTCGTCAATAGTAATTACCGTCGTCAATAGTAATTACCGTCGTCAATAGTATTTACCTTAGTCAATAGTAATTACCTTCGTCAATAGTATTTACCTTGGTCAATAGTAATTACCTTCGTCAATAGTATTTACCTTGGTCAATAGTAATTACCTTCGTCAATAGTATTTACCTTGGTCAATAGTAATTACTTTCGTCAATAGTAGTTGTCCCTTCAATATTACCAAGAGTCATTCGACCCTTCGTTAAGACCAAGAGTCATTTGACCCTTCGTTAAGACCAAGAGCCACCCTCAGTTTTTCTATAAATAGAGGCCTAGGGCTTCATTATTTTTCACGAATTCATTCAAGCTATAGAGAGAGAAAGTATAGAGAGAATAAGAGAGAGAGAATAAAAGTATTCTGCTACATCACTTTTCCAATATCCAGTTCTTTTAAGGTAGGGAATATTATTTCTTTTATATTCATGAAGAGAACTTCTGTTATTCCATTTGTTATTATTCTGTTGGAATAACCAGTATACGCGGTCTACCCTATACTTGGTGACATTCTTCTATTATTCTGTTGGAACATCCTGTCTGTGTGTTTTACACCGGACCTGGTTCCGTTTATTATTCTGTTGGAACATCCTGTCTGTGTGTTTTACACCGGACCTGGTTCCGTTTTATTATTATTCTGTTGGAATATCCTGTCTGTGTGTTTTACACCGGACCTGGTTCCATTATTTATTATTCTGTCGGAATATCCTGTCTGTGCGTTTACGCCGGACCTGGTTCCATTATTTATTATTCTATTGGAATAACCTGTCTGTGCGGTCTATCGCATGCATGGTGATTTCTTTTGTTATTCCATTCTTTATTGTACTCAGTTGGTTAAGTTTTGACTTCTATACTCCATGAAATTTGTGGAATATCCTTGATAGTTGCGTTTCATCCAGTATCTTTTCAAGAAAATATTCTTCTAAGCATTCTTGAATTTTACTCCACAATGCAGTATCATGTTGACAATTTGGACGTTGTTAATTCCTGGATAAATTAATTCTTGAACTTGTTTTATTGAATTCTTATATCATTGTCATCATCCTCATGTTTATAAAATGTTGAAAGTCATCTGTGGCATGTAGTGCATAGATGGACTTGGTATGATTATGACCAGGGATTATTCGGTATAATCATGACCGTAATGTTACAAATGATGTGGTAAAAGTCCTCATTGACCCGTAGTGCATTGATGGACAGTTGTTGGCATGATCATGACCATTAATGAATACACGAATATCCTTGGCCGTAGTGCAGGGGTGATTCGATGATGTGGATTATTTTATTAAGCTGAGTCTCAGCGATCACAGTGTTGAAAAACTTTTTAAATCATAAAAGATAGTAGAGTTTATTTTCTACTTGACTCTTTTAATGGATTGCTTGTTCCGCTACAGTTAAACTTGATGTCTATTATATTTTATCAGTTTAACATTGTTGAAGGCTAATGATAATTTATTCTGCATTATCTTAGTCATAATATTTCTTACTGGGCTAGTTGAGCTCACCCTTTCTTTCACTGTTCTCTTCAGGAAATGAGAACGTAGCTGGGACAAGTCGGGGTACGGAGTGATGGTCCGAATGATAGTATTAGTTAGTAGTCCTCACTATTCTATGTAATGGTGTGTTAATAAATGTAATGAGGACTCCTTTTGAGTATGAATACTCTCTAGAAGATAATATTTGTATTCAAACTCACAGTTTATGTTTTGTCGTATTGTACACGACAGATGTATTAATCAGTTGTATTTGTATTCTGTACTATATATCTGACGACCCAAGATGGGTGATGTATACCTAATTTTGGGGGCGTCACATATGAATTCTGGTGTGATTTTCAATTCTAACTTAGCCCTCTATTTATAGGAAAATGTTAGCACGCCGAAACAGACTTAACCTGTAAACTGATGGCTTTACCTGCTACTATTCCTACCCACCACATTTGAATAAAAATCTCAGTACATTTCTTCACCAACCAAGAGTGGGGCCCACCAATTCTAGAATTTTCTACCAAAATGATTAACTCCGAAAATTCAACAATTTCTAAATCAGTCATCTCGTAAAATTAATAACAAATCATACGTTCATTTTTAACGGTTCAAAATTTGTGGACATATACTCAACTTATATATGTATAACATATCCAAATATTACTACGATCCAACGGTCGGATTAAAAATTATAACCCTCGCAAAATATCTTAAAAACCCTAATTTGATTTTCAATACATCCGTTCCGACAAAAATACAGATAAAACACCTCAACATTAACTCCTTCATTTTTAACTGCAAAAATATATCCCTCATTTATATCCACATAAAATAAATATTTCCTTATCATATGAATCAATAACTAATTATTCACAAATAATATTACAGAATCACATTTATGACAACCAGACCGTTTCCAGGAAAGAGGAGGCTTTTCAATAAAAATTTCTCCTTACTGGCGCGCAATTAGGTGACCAAACCTCTCATTAGACAGAACTTTCTAGATATTGCCAATAATGTTATCTAATAATATTATTCAAATAATATGAATTATTGATCTGATAATAGAAAATACTGTGCAGTGACAATTATTAAACAATAATAATATAAAATTTCAACTTAACAATTATTGAATCAATAAAATAAAATATTGAACTGTAATTACTGTAAAAATTATTGAGTAGCGTCTTCTTACGTAAGAATCAATAATTTCAAAAATACTATGCAATACCGTGTGCTACTGTGCAATAATGCGTATTACTGTATTTTAACCACCGGGTATTCCAACAGTGTTAACGGTAACAACTACGCCGTTATTTGTCAAAACTCAAATTTATCATTTTCTTAATCCGACATTTATTCTGTTATGGGGCCCACAAATGTCTGCGCCGTCGTACGAATATTTTCCGATAGAAAGAATATTCCACTTCCAAACGAATATTCCCCGACAACAATGAATATTTTATAGCCGCTTGTGTATTTTGAAAAAAAATTCATATATCACCCTTAACTTTAATATTTATCAATTTAACCATTTACTGAATAGTAATTATAAGAAAAATTAAATACTTTTATTTCATAAAATTTGGGGTCTTACACTTGCTATTAAATTTATTAGTTTGTTTGTATTTTGAGTAACCTCTTTTTCTATTTCGGAAAGGGGGTGTTACACGCGCTTTAATAAGTTTTGATTGTAGTAATTAAATTGTTTTTACACAAATGAGAAATTCTCAAGTACATTTAAATCTTTAAACGCACTAGACGCTATACGGTACTTCTGTTGCTGTTGTCTGTAGGCAAGTTGCCAAGTTGACCCAGTGGCAGGGAGACATTTAAAAACTCGAACAAACCAAAGATATGTACTGAGCTCTGAGACGCCGAGCTCTCCAAAACCCTAAAAATGAAACACAATACCGTTATCCCTACCTGTAGATTCGAACGAAAAGCTAACTATGATCAATTACAGCATGTCGACGAAACAATCGAAGAAGCAGGAACTGCTAGCTCGAACCTCGAGGAGGACTCCACCATGTGCGAGACCGACGAGAAAACTAGCGCCGACTATTACTTCGATTCCTACTCTCACTTCGGTATATATTTAATTTAAAGCTCTTTATTACTATTTTTGTGCTTATTGTATAATGTGGTTTCGTTTTCTTGGACTATATTTTCAGTTGCTAGTTTTTACCAATAGATAAAGCATTGACCTTTTTTGTGATTTCAAACTGTTTTTAGGGTGTAGTTTGGGTTTCTAGTTTTACCAAAGGCTAAAGCATTGATTTTTTGTTGTTGTTGTGATTTTAATCGTTTTTTATTTGTAAAAGTATAATTTGAGGTTCAGTTTCACTGATGAATAAAGCAATTGACTTTTTGTAGTTTTAATAAGTTCTTAAGAGTAGAGAACTTAAATGAAGAATTAAGGAGCTTTCGTTCACGTTTTTATTTGATTATAAGCTCCCTTTTGTGTTAAGTTTATCTTAAGTACCATTATCATTGGCTAAAATTTAACTGGCCATACTTAATGGACCACCTGGTATTTCTTCTTGTTGCTAATATTGTTGAGCAATACCAAGTTTGTGACCACTTTTGTTTGTTTGTTTGTTTATGTGTTTGCAGGTATTCATGAAGTAAGTGCTTTGCGTTGGGATAAATAAAGAAGAAAAAGTTCAGATGTTTCAACTGCTCTATCTTACTTTCAATTGTGTTTTTGTTCTTCGCTGTTATTTCCTTATTGTAATATCTTTTCAAGTGTTCTACTTTACTTTTTAAACTCATCAAAAAGGAGAAGATAAACATTGAGTTTTTATACCATTTTTAGTTGTCAGATAAAAGTCAGTTACTGATATGGTTAACTTGTCTATTACACTGTATAATTCTGTAATTTGCTATTAGTTAGAATTGTTGAATTTTTACGTCTTCACATCAGTTCTAGACTTCTATAACTAAAGGTGCTTGTCCTTGCACCCTTTCCTTCTCCTCTCAGCAAATAAATTAGGGTTAAATGTGTGTTCTTTCTCCTGCCTCTCTCATTTCAGTTCTATTCCATTTCTTTATAGATTCCCTCCATAAAAGGGTCTTCAGTTCTGTCAATAGCTAGATTCATTCAATATGTTTAGTTCTCCAAATTTCAATGGTATATACACTTCTGACTTCTCTCACATTGCAGGAGATGTTAAAGGATGTAGTGAGAACCAAGACATACCAAAATGTGATTTATAAGAATAACTTTCTATTCAAGGACAAGATAGTTCTTGATGTAGGTGCTGGGACTGGAATTTTATCCCTCTTTTGTGCAAAAGTTGGGGCTAAACATGTTTATGCGGTATGGATCCTGCATTTTTGCATTTTTGCATTTATGTTTACTTTGTTGTGACAATAATTTTGTGATCAATCAATACTTGCAATTGGTTTTCTTTGCAATATTTTTAGATCTAACAACATGGCCAATATATTTGCTCAGTTACCCTTAAAAGATTTGTTTTCTGGGTTTTATTTTAAGTGCAACACTTCAAAACAATGCCATTGTTCTGATAATCATCTGATAGTGCAATACAGAGGTATCAATATGATCTGTTGTCTTCTCCAAATTGCTGTTAAAAGTTAGCATTTTTCTTCTAATTTCTTCTTACTTCATCATGATATAGTTAAAAGGAAGAAAAGAAAACATAGAAAATTATCTTATTAATCTGCCGATTGTTGCTCTATGGGATTCATTTTGGCTGGGTGCTTTTTGATAAGATGAATATTTTATTATCTCCAAATGCTGTTAATGCAAATGATTATTGCCATGGGCTTATTTATTTATAAATTTAGTTTGATAATTTATATAATGGAAGTAGTTGACTGAATAAGCTTCCTGATTTCAGGTTGAGTGCTCCCAGATGGCCGACATGGCAGAAGAGATTGTTAAAGCAAATGGTTTTTCTAATGGTAGAGCAATCTATAGACATCATAAGTTCTTAACGATTTTCTTTTGAAATCTTGTTGTAACTTCACTTCTGATTTATCCTTCTTGTGTCTATGCTTGAATATCACAGTTATAACAGTTTTGAAGGGGAAGATTGAAGAAATTGATCTACCAGTTGCTCAAGTTGATATTATTATTTCTGAATGGATGGGATACTTTTTGTTGTACGAGAACATGTTAAATACAGTCTTGTACGCTCGGGATAAGTGGCTAGTAAGTTGCAGTTCTTTCACCGAAGTTTTTATGGTTCCAGTTTTATGCTTTATTTTCGGATTAGAAGGGAAGAACATCTGCATTTGATTCAGTTTGCAGACGTGTGGTTAGCTCAAGCCTTGTCATTTCTGTTCTGCTGTAGTGTTTCCTGGAGCCCTCTTTCATTAGTACTTTCGAAAACTTGTGTTTTTTTGGAGTTAACGAGACCATCTGTTTATAAAGTCCCCCAATTTGTGCTGTCAGAACTTCTGTGGTTCTCTAAAAACAATATGGCGGTTTAAATCCAAATTACTTGTAAGTTATAACCTAGATATTGTACTATCGAACACACAAGTTTTATAAAATTCCCCAACATCTTCCATGAAAACAGAGAATAGAACCTACTAGATTTCTTAGCATCTCCTTCTGTACTTCTACCATACATGATCTAACATCGGTGCTGCCACTGTCTGTATTTTATATCTAGGACATGAAGGTCCCTAACATAAATTAATAAAATACTACGTGTTTACATATGAGTACGATATTTATTTAAGTTACTGTAGTTAGCACTGAACACTGTCATTAAAATGCATTGGTTATGGTGCTTTCCATTTCTTTTTGCCCTTTCCCTATTAATTGGTATATAATTTTGAGTTCAGGATTTTCTTTGGGTTAGATAAAGGTATTGTGTTAGGATCTTTTTTTATTTTATTTCTTTTCTTGGGGGTGAAGGGATTACTTTACTCAGATCTGGTGACTACACCTATGCAGGATGCTACCTTGGTAATGGGAGGTAAGTAGGTAACATTGCCTACATCTCATATGGTTTTTGGTAACATTGCCTATATCACATATGGCTTTAGGTAACATTGCCTATATCTCATATGGCTTTGTTATTGTATTCACGCAAGGGTGCTGTCTTTTTTGTTTCTTGTAACTGTTTCCTCTCTGTATGTGTGGATACATGTAAGAACTGGGGGCCCATCCTGATGCTCTTACGAGTGGTTTGGGCAACTGTGCAGTCCCCTTAGGCATAATGGTGCTGTCTGGTTGAACTTTGTGATGTTAACTATTTATATTAGAACTGACGGAATTAAGTATATTAGCCGAATCTCTTGGTTAATTTGACAATTGAACTGTGTCACCTTGCTACTCAGTGTAAGATTGTGGGGATTCGACAAGTTTAAAATCTAATGACACATCATTGTTCATCTAAATCCTCATAAAAAAATATACTAGTATCATTTTTCAATCATTGGAGTTAATTTTGGGTCTTGCTGCCATTGGGAAGCCTTATTATTTTATAAATGAACATGAAACTTTGATGGAAAAAAGATTTTTATAGGGGCTCTAGTATACCTTAGTCTTATAAATTTTGATTTTGTTCATCATCTTGTTATCGGGATTGGTCGCAGGTTAGCAATGGACTTGTGCTACCTGATAAAGCTTCTCTCTATTTAACGGCGATTGAGGATGCTGATTACAAAGATGAAAAAATTGAATGTGAGCTACTACTTTTTTCCTTATATCAATATTGGTGATGCTCTTTTACTTCATTAGTTAGTAATCTTTGTTCTTGGCACACTCCCGGGCATTTGCAGTTTGGAAGAATGTATATGGCTTCGACATGAGCTGCATCAGGAAGCAATCCATGATGGAACCTCTTGTTGACACAGTTGACCAGAATCAGATTGTTACAAACTGCCACTTACTCAAGGTCTGATATATATTAAATTATGGATGTATGCATTTATTTATGCTTATAGCATAATTATTGAATTAATTTTGACCTTTTGTCTTCAATGTGGTTGTCCTGCTAATCATAAATTTGTTTTTCTTTTGGGAGAGGGCGGTTGGGTGGGGTAGTTTACTTGTTTCCACTTTTAGAGAGACTGACTTGAGTTGTACTTGTATATACAGACCATGAACATCTCAAAGATGACTGCCGGAGATGCTTCCTTCACAGCTCCTTTTAAGCTTGTGGCGGAGCGTGATGATTACATCCATGCTCTTGTAGCATACTTTGATGTCTCTTTTACCCAGTGTCATAAATTGACAGGCTTCTCAACTGGTATATGCCTTTTATTCTTCTATTCTATGAACTGTTACTGAGTGTTGCTACAAGGTAGATTGACCCAACATATACTTGGGGTTTCAGTACACTTAAATCTATGAAATGGTGTGATATTTTAACTTATAAATCATTGTTAAAAACCCGTGGCTGAATTATTAATGTGTTAGTCTGATATGTTTCAATTTGCTCTGGACTGCATGAATCATCTAATCTACTAGTCTGCTGTATGCACTGTTTCTAAGCACTTGAAGATGTTCATTGGACAGGGCCAAGGTCGCGGGCTACACATTGGAAGCAGACTGTTCTGTACCTCGAAGAGGTGCTTACAATATGCCAAGGGGAGTCTGTAGTTGGGAACATGACTGTGTCACAAAACAAGAAAAATCCACGTGATGTTGACATCATTGTCAAGTATTCATTAAATGGTCGTCGTTGCCTAATCTCAAGAACCCAATGTTATAAAATGCGCTAATCTATTTGCAACACTGGTTCGTTTGAAGAGCTAGTTGTATCAACTCATAACACATCCCATAGTTGGAAAGCCTTTTATTGTTGTCCAAGCACTACACCCATTTTATTTGTTGATTGAGGGTTGCTGCTTAGTTCATTTGGTTTTGAGGTTTTGTTTTTTCCATGTTTACATACAACAATCTCCCGTTGATTCTTTTTAATCAATCAAGAGATAATCGTAATGTAATTTTAATTATTCATTAGTGGGTTTTACTCGGTTGCTATTAAACACTGAATGAGTTGAACAAGTGAATATTTGATAGAATTTAACACGACATGGTCCATATGACGGTCACATATTTTTTTTCATGTATAATATAAGGAGTAAATCTTGTATAAAACTTACCACATCATGTCACTAATAGAGAAAAATGACGGAAAAAGTTGATAAACCTTGACAATAATTTTATTAGTAGGATTTATGTATTACTGTTAACCCCCCACCCCCCCTCTCCCTCTTTAAAAAAAACAAAATTGTGAAGGAAGAAATCCTGTCCCTCTTTGGGGTACAGGGTTTTAGGGAAAGAAACGGGCGTCCCTTCTGAAGGTAAAAAGAAAAATGAGTGAGGAAGTATTTTTGTGTAATTGCTATTTAACGGTCTATTTCCTCTAAAGGAATCAAAACATACAAATGAAAAAACTAAATATGAAGGGCCTCTGCGTTTTCACAAAATGGTGTCATGACTCTAAAGTTCAGCTTTGCTAGACTTCTTTAAACCTTGTTTCTTTCCTCTCCACCATTGCCGCACCCGGTGTGAGACTTTGTTTGCATGTTTTCTAAGTACTTCACTTGTGTCTTGGATTCCTTTTGTAATCTTCTGTTTCCAGTCATTCTTTTTAGTTTCTTTCTCTCTAAAAACATTTCCCTGTCAGAATATTAAAAATAATTAGCAGAGTTGCTCAAAACTTTTGTAATACACACACGGAAAAAAGATGGACCTTATTGTACCAAATTTGAAGGGAAGTGTGCCTCAACATCATCATCATCATCTTCATCTGCACCTTCATTTTGCATGTTGTTCATCAGATCTTCCCTCGAGTACATTTTCATGCCAGGTGCACCAGGCATACCCTGAAGCATTGCGAGAATAATTCCGAAGTCAGCACTAAAAGGTCATAGTTTCATAGATACTACATTTAGGACTTCGATCATTGGAAGATTATTACCTCCATGGATTTTAATAGCCTATCCATTTCAGCCTCTTTGGATGACTTGGGAACAAATGGTTCCCCAGGAGTCCTGCCCTGTAAATAAATAAATAAATTTCAAGATTATGAATTAGCTTGTTTTCAGCCACAGCTAAGCAGCTCAATAATATACATCCATATGATGCGGACAAACACTTGCACAAAATATCTCATATCAAGGAGCAGTTCGATTAATACTTTTAGGAGCCTTCCAAAGAAAAAAATTGCTACTTTTGGGGTTTAAAATTAAGTGTATGCGATACAAAAGCAAACACGTGAACATAAATTCTAGGAAATTGATATTTCCACATGAAAAGTAAAAATTGTCGCTATAGGATCTATAGCGACGGTTTTCATGGGGAAATATAATTTTCTTTTGTGGATTTATCAGTTTCTTAAATTCTACTGAAGCTGTATGCAAAAGCTTGTTCCTGTGCATATAATCTTCTTGTAGTTGGAGAAAAAGTACTTTATCCCAAAAAATGTTTCTAAACCATAAAGTAAAAATTTAATGGAACCTTACAATGATAAATCATATCCATTATACCACAGCCGTAAAATTCAGACATGCATATATTAAAAAAAAAAAATCATTCCTACTGAACTTAACATAGTATGCAACTTTTGAAAGCACACTCAAGAATATAGGTGGATGATATGTACATGATCTTATTTTGTGTAAAAAGTAGATATGTATTATGAATAGAAAAGTGATTTGAAGGATTTATATAAACTTAATAATTAATATTTCTAAATACTCCCTCCGTTCCTAAATTTAATGTTGAAGCATGAAGTGATATTTCTATTTTTTATGGTTGAAGCATGAAATCTAGCATGTAAATTCTATAATTTTGTTACCTTAGGAACTGGTGGCGGCTTAGTACTGCATGCTTCAGTGAGGTCATTACAGAGGAAATTAACCAATGAATTAATCTCAGGTTTCTTCTTATACAAGTATTCAGCAACATCTGTATCAGAATACCCCATAACCTGCACCATCCCAAAGAAGAATGGTAAGTGTAAGAAACATTTAGTACCGAGGAAGGTTCAAAGAGAGGAGAAAAAAATGCAGAAACAACTGGTCTAGTAAAACCAACGCCAGTCTTTTAAAAAGTTTCAATCAGAGAGTACAAATTGCTAGTTCTTGTGTTTCAATTCCATGTTAAAGCTACTTTAAAAACAACAGTAGATCCCTCATCAGAGAGTCAAACAATTTAACAGCTAATGATATTGAGACCAGCAGAATAATGTCACCTCTTGACAAGCCCGCTCAATTGTTTTGCATTCTGAATTGCAATGTCCTTCGGAGTCATATTCGACAAGCTGAACAAAAATAAAATGGAAGTGAGAATTCAAGAACAGATATTGTACCTAAATTGAGCTTCAAAAAAGCATTAAAGACTTTGTTCCTATAAGGCGACAAACCTTCTTTTCTAATAAGAAAACCTACGATGCAACACATCCTCTCGTTTTAAATAACATATTTTCAGGACTTACCTATTACATCAGCATATTAATTATCACTCACTCTTTTTTTTTTTGGGATAAGTTCTCTCAGCTAGCTTTGAAGAATAATTATTCTTAACCATAAATACCCATTTCAAATCATTCAACGAGGTTAAAGAAACAAACCAGAATACATCATTCTTACCTCCAATCTATCTCCTTGTTCAACAATATCAATTTTAAGGATCCAGTCAGCTTCTTGCTTCTTCAAATTACAAACATTCTCCGAAATTTCAATGATTTCATACTCTGAAATCTGTTCACAAAATTAACAGAACAAATATATCCCAATCAAACACCCCTATCCCTATATATAAACATATAGACAATACTAATACAACCCAGTAGCTGAAATTGAAAACTATACAAGTCACAGTCAATACCAACAAAATTAACAATTACCAATTACTCAATTACATAGATTGTAAAAACCCGATTCATAATACTGTGCAAAATACATATAAACAGCAAACTCAGTTCATAATATTTGGGAGCTTGGGAAAAAAACCCAGTTGAAAAAATATTACCTTTTTGGGAGAGATCTGAGCTTGTTTATTCTGGACTTGTTGGTATAACTGATGTGCAAGTTTTTCACAGACACCACATTTTATATAAGGGATATCTTCTTTTCTAGCTACCCCAACTGGCTTCTTCGAACAATAAGAGATGGGTACCCATGAAAATGCAAGCAATAAACATAAAATTAACACAAATGTTCTCGCCATTAGCGTGTCCCTCTCTATTTCCCAGAGGATTGGTTGGAGTTGGAGTTGTAGTGGTATCGAAACACTCTCTAATGTCTTGCAGAGACTGTTTGATCAATTTAATCTTTTTGATAGAATTTACCAGTTGGAGGAGGGGGGCCTATACGATGTAACGACGTCGTTGGGTTGGTTTAAATAAATTGATACGTGTTTTTATGATTCTGATTGGCTTCTTCAGAGGTTACGTGTAATGGTCCCACTTGTTTAAGCCAATAGGAAGAAAATACAAGTGCGTGGCATTCACCAATCAGACTGAATTTAACAAAAAAAAAAGTCGTCCAATTGAATAATTCCCATCTCCATTTTAACAGTTTCTCAGTTTCTCGTCTACAAATTTATGTCAAATTATAATTGAAAATATTATCTATATATAAAATTAATAAGAATTCTAAGAAAACCTTACTTGTTATATTTTTTTTAAAAAAAATTATCATAAATACTTATTCAAGTTATTAAACATTTTTAATATATATCATTTTTATTTTAAAAAATTAATAAATAAATATACTTTAAGTAGAGTTTCTTATGTCTAACGTTCAAGTTCTATTCGTGTGGGTTTATATTTTCTTTTTATTGTGAATATAATTGTTGTTGTAATTTTCTCAAGACATGACTTAAATTAGTGTTATTGTGATACAAAACATAATATATATATATATATATATATATATATATATATATATATATATATATATATATATATATATATATGATGAACCCTAATGTGATTGGTTGATGATTTGTTTCTCATATGTTGGCCAATACTTGTAACTAAACACATCTATTCAAATCATTTTGTATTCATAATTTTTGTAATCATAGCATTATTAATGTATTAATTATTAATTCGGCAAAAGAGGATATGTATTAATCACAACTGATAATCCCATCAATTTACTTATTAGTTTTAGAAAAAGATACACAGTAGGGATACAAAATCCCCACGCCCCCGCCCCCCCCCCCCCGGCACCCGCACTTGTGCCACACGACCAGTGGATCTGCTTTAGCAATGATGGCAACTTCTTGCCAGTAGTTGCAATGATATCTCTATACATCTGCTTCAATATTACAGCCATTCTTCAAGAAGATAGAAAGACCTTAACAATTCATGAAAAATATTAATGACAAAGGCCCCATTTGATGAAGGTATTCAAAGCAGAATTGGCAGGCATATATATTTACAAAACTTAACCAACCAAATCTGTTAAAAAAATAGACAACCGGGAGCCCATGGCAAGGGACTGTCTGCTACCAGGGTGGCAGCTGCTGAAGGTATAGAGAAATTGGCTGCTACAACTGCCAGGAGGAAGGGAGGGCACTTTGATCCAAAGTGCCTCAGTTCCAACTGTTTGGAGTGGTTCTTCCTATTGGAGGGAGGGTTAATGTTTTGTTTTCATATTTGTCTCTCTTTTTTGTTGCTTTTACTTTTTCCTGTCAAATTTGTAAATGGAGCATGAAGTATATATGTATGTATATCCACAAAAAGAGCCCCATTTGCCATTTAATAAAAAACAGCCTCATTTCTATCTCAAGTTTACCATCATAATTTTATTATCATGTCACCACTACTAAATTAAGCACTCATAAATTTAGGGGTAAACATAGAACAAAAATCCATCCTTAATCTTTGAAATGTTGTAAATGGGACTCCTTTTGTGGAATGGAGAGAGTATTTTTATATTTTCACAAAAAAGAAGAAGATAAAACCGTAAAAGGTGCAAAATCAAATTATTAAAGTATATATGCTCTACAAAGACATTGTCAAAATCCAGAGAGAAAATAACCCGACTTCGTAAATGCAGTCAAATGAGCATGCTACTCTAGTGTGTCAGAAATATTTAATTATTGCTCACAAGAAAGGATAAAAAAGAATAAGAGAGGGATGAAATTAAAGAGATGTGAAAGCATGTGTTTTGGTAAGTTGTCATAGAACGATGAAGAGTAAAGAGAGAATTTCTATCCATGAGATAAATAAAGTTATACTAATGTCAAGGGTCTCAAATGATATGGCATTGCCATAATTCATGGCATAGCCAATCACATAAGATCTACGCAACCAATTTTATGATGAAACATCATTTGGGACACTTTTCTAGAACAAAAATTTGAGACCGCTAACATTACCTATAAAGTTATTTCCCCGTAGATACGACTTGTGGGTATTGAACAAGTTTAGCATTCAGAAAATAAACAATATCAATCTTATGTTAAAGCAAGTAATTTTGTCAAATATCAAACTGGTAGCTACTAAAGTTTATCAATCATTATTTTCCACAAAGAGAAGTTCATTTACCGTATTCGATGGAATGATCAGGAGTCGACTGTCATGAGTATCATATGTCAAATGAGTTAAATCTGCCTTGACCCAGCGTTGCCAAAAAAACATACATCAACGAGCTAATATCAGGTTGACTTTCAAAAACTGTACTGTCAAAACATTCACTAACAGGAGTTCATATGGTCTAGAATAATTGCCTTCAATCACAGAGACCTTATTAACTGCATATGCCATTAGTCAAATTATCCACCATTTCACATTCAGCTTAGGTGGATGTGTATAAGTCATCCATACATAGCATGTCAACTATGAGCAGTGGCATCTTTCCCAGTAACCGAGACTCCAAAGTCACATTTCCATGGACCTCAAATAATCATGGTATCTCAATAAAATTTTGCTGCAGTGCATTTCCAGCTGTTAGAGAATACTAAAATATCCATATTCTCGAGGAGGGAAATATGCTCAGATGTTGTTACAACTTCAGCACAATAACTGTTTTTAATCAAGTAATTGAAATATGAAGAGGAGGAGAAAACAGTTTAAAGCAAAACAAAGACAACAAAACTTATGTAACAAGGCAGTGAGATGAAACTTTAATGCTTGTAAAAAAACAAACCTGCGATAAGATAATGGTAGTGAACTTGTTTGGGCTTTGAGTAGGGGAACATGAAGCCAGGGAACCAGCAAATAAGCATAACAGATATTAGTAATGATCAAACTAGTTTAAATATGAGTAATGCTAGAGACACAACTTATTCTATAACTATTTTACAATTTGTTGATCTGGCATACTCCACCTCGGCATATTGATGAACAAATTGCTTCAATGTAGTCTTCGGCCCCGCATAAAAGCTGATAAAAACTGAGGTGAAGTATGTCACATCAACAAATTGTAAAATAATTGTAGAATAAGTTGCGTCTCTAGCATTATTCTTTAAATATTGCATCTTAGAGTTCATGATATATAAGGCTCTCTTTTTTTTTTATCACACTTCACTGATCCAGCATGCAGAAAACTTCAATGCTATATGCAGGCCTTCCAAAACATGTGCAAGGATTTTAGTAATTGATGGTTCATATAGCGAAACATTCAACTGGGCATAAGAATATATGTTCATTGTGAGCCCCATGGTTACATATAGAAATTGCTTCAAGTTAGGAACTTCTAGGCAGTCAATAATCCAAAAATTAGAAACTAGTCACCAACACAAATGTTACCTTACATCCCAAAGATGAAATCAGCAATAGTCTTGACATGAGCACACACCATTTTGAAAACGGTGGAAGCGGTTAATGTCACGAACAACTATCTCCTGATTGGTGATGTCTGATATGAGCTTCATATATTCATGACAATCTTCACACGTGCGAACATTCTTAAAGATTCTAATTGTTTTATTTGGGATGCTGTTTATCAAGGCAAATGCAACAGCCAATCTTTCAATCCGTTTTCTCTCTGTCAGTTACATTATGTAGTACACCCTCTACATTAGGCATGTAGCCTACAGAACTAAGTTTGTCTCTTAGCTCCCCCAACTTTTGATAGACTTCCCAAATCCTTGGATGTGAAGCATCTTGAGACCTGAAAACGTGTATCTGAGCATCAACTTCGACCCAGCTACATCCAGTTTCCTTTTTAACACCTCGACCGGACATTAATGCCCTAACCTGCGAGGAATCATCCCACATCCCATTGGCTGCAAAAATATTGGATAATGATATATAGTTTGAGTCTATATCAGGTTTCATCTGAAAGAGTTTCTCTGCAGTTCTTTCACCAAGTTCTGCATTTCCGTGAACCTTACAAACACCGAGGACAGACTCCCAAATCAAAGCATTAGGAGTTAGATTCATCTGCTCAATGAAACTTTCAACCTCATCAAGTTTGCCTGCCCGACCAAGAATATCGACCATGCACACATAATGCTCAATCGAAGGTGTAAGCCCATAAACTTCAGTCATTGAGTAGAAATGCTTCTTCCCTTCTTCAACCAAGTCCGTATGTTTGCACGCAGAAAGAATGCCTAAGAAAGTGACCCCATCAGGCGAGACACATTCATCTAACATATTCTTAAAAGCCTCAAGAGCTTTTTCTCTCTGCCCATGCCGTGAGTATTCACAAATGATTGTGTTCCATGACACCGTATCATGAGAGTTCATGCCTTTAAAGATAATCTCGGCCTCATTAATGCACCCGCATTTTCCATACATATCAATAATTGCACTAGCGACAACTATATCATCAAAATTCCCAGACTTGATTGCCAATGAATGCAACTGCCGTCCGTTAACAAGACACGCTATCCCGGAACATCCCCTCAAACAGCTGGCAACTGTAAATTCATTTGGCTTAAGACCTTCCTTAAGCATCTGATTGAAGTACTGAATAGACTTCTCCCCTTGACTATTTTGTGCATAACATGTAATTACTGTGTTCCAAGTGCAGAGGTCCTTCTCATACAATTTATTAAATATCACTTCTACATCTTCCATACACCTGCACTTGGCATACATGTCAATAAGAGTGGTTCCTATGTAGTTATCACCATTGAGGCTGTCTTTAACAATATGTGCGTGTACCTGCTTCCCAAAGTTGATATCTGAGAGGCTGGTACATAACCTTAGAGTGCTGACATAGGTGGACGTGTTGGGCGTGAAACCTTCCACAAGCATCTGCTTGAAGATTGTAGTCCCTGGATCACAAGTTTCCTTGTCACGGAAACCAGACAAAAGGCTATTCCATGATATGACATCCCAATGACTCATTGCGTTAAAAACCTGGTAACCATCACGAAAAGATTCAAGCCCCATGTACATTGTGATTAATGCATTGCTGACCACATTATCAGATTCAAAACCATATTTGTATACACAAGCATGGATACTTTTACAATACAGTGGGCCACCCAGATTTGTGGCGGCATTAACAAGACTAGCCAGGGTAAACTGGTTAGGTGTCAAACCAGCATGCTTCATCGAACGGAACAGTATGACTGCTTCTTGCTTTCTCCCCTGCTGAGCAAGGCAACCGATCATTGCGCTCCATGTCACAATGTCAGGACATTTTATCCTCAAAAATAAGTTAAGTGCATCATCTGCCAGCCCACACTTGGAGTACAAATCCACTAGACTACAACTTAGAAACTCCTCAGGTTCATGCCCAACTTTGATGGCAATAGAATGCAGGAGTTGGCCAGAGCCTAAATCCCCAGTGAGTGCACATCCCTTGAGAACATTGCACAAAGTAAACTTATTAAACTTCATTTCAGTTTCTTTCATGCAGCAAAACAGTCTCAAAATCTCTTCTCCATCACCCAGCTGAGCATATCCATTAAGCAAAGCATTCCACAAAACAGCATTCCGCTTGACCATGGAATAAAACACTTTTGCTGCATTTTCCATGTTACCACATTTTGCATAAAGATCAACAACAGCAGATCCAACATACATATCTGTAAAGACTCCATCTTTAATCACCTCCGCATGTAATTGTATCCCAAACTCCATATCTGCTTCCATTGAACAAGCTTTTAAGACAGTTGATAAAGTAAACTCATTTGGCCTAATACCTTCTTTCTGCATCTCACGCAACAAACTAGCAGCATCACAACTATACCCTTCAGCTACAAATCCCGAAATAAGCGCTGTCCAAGACACAACATCTCGCTCAGGCATTTCATCAAGCACCCTACTTGCACATGCTAAACACCAGCACTTGGCATAAAAATTAATCAATGAAACCCACAAATGAGAATCCAAAACTATCCCACTTCTGAAAATCTGACTATGAATTGCCTTTCCCTCCCTTATAGACCGACCTGAAGCACAATTGTGCAGCACCTCTGAAAACCATTTAAGCCACTGTTTTCTATCTAAAGTCCCACCTCTCCTGATTCTAGTTCCAAAAGTAATGGAATTGGGCAAATTATGGTTATATAATCTTCTGGGTGTTTTTTTAATCCCTTCAGGAAACAAAGGGGTTTCGAAACCGTGGAAACCATCAAATGGGTAATTGATTTCAGCGCAAGACGATGAAAAACGAAAAACTGAAAGAAACAGGGGGTTTAAATTTGTGTGACGTTTTTTTATAAACATCATATGAGAAATGTGTAATGGGTAAAGGAATGACGAAAAAACTGGTGAATTCGCATTCCATTCAAACGAGTCCGAACCAAAGCTTCATTCTGAATTATGAACTAACAAAAAATAAAAAATAAAACTTTTTATATACATACTGCATTATACGAGTATATGGGAGCCTTGGACGGCAAGATGATGCACACTGGTAAGTCTCTGTCCCACTGTCTGCAAAAGCAATCTTGGGCCACAAGAGTATATTTTTGTCTTTTTTTCTTGTTCATACTTCAAGGGTCGGTGCTACAATAATATTAGAACATCAGTTAAATAGAGTCTTATTTTTGACTTTTTAAAAATATTAAATTTAAGATTTAACTCATAATTTGATATGATTTTTTTTCTTATTTAAAAAATTGACTTTGAAGTTTAACATTGATAAATATATGTATTTGAAAAAGATTATGTCCAAAATAATGTTGGAACTTCAATAAAATTCATATTCAAAAGATTCCAAGTTTTTAAAATTGTTGTAGGAAAAACAAAAGATTTAGGGGAGCACTATTTTTACATGTATTTTTGATATTTCTGCATGATTCTTTCTCACATGGATGTGGGACACACTGATTATGTGAAAATATCAAAAATACAATTTAAAATATTAAGATTTAACTGGGGAAAAGTTAATAAAATGAGTAAATGTTTTGTTAAGTTGTCAACCAAGTGGGATATTGTGAACTAGACAACTACTCTACAATCCATTATACCTAACACAGTATTCCTCTCAATAAATATTTAATAACAAAATTATAACATTTAGTGACATAAATAATTTATTTGCTAGTGCCACTGCTTAGAGCATCTCCAAGAGTGGTAGCAAAAAAAATTCTTCAAATTGATGTTTGTTGACCTACGTGGCAATTTGAAGAGCATTATTTGCTACTTTCATATTTTGTGTCTCATCAATTTTTTCAATTTAATGAGTTATACATCAAATCCATCAAGCATAATAAATATTTTTAGCCTTTAATTGTAAATTTGAAGAGTGAGAAGAATGTATCCGTATACATTTCTTTTCAGCAATCAATGCTTTTATTTTTGAGCAATGCAATCTTTATTCCAAAATTAGTGATACATTTTAATTTTTTTAAGTCAATTCACAAAATTTTAAAATTCAAAATTGATATGAAGTTATTTAGTTTTAATACAAATAAATATAACAATTATAAACTAATTATAAAGTACTATTAATTATCATCTTTGTTGTTTCAAAACTTGAACCAAATTATATCAATTTTGAATTTTAGAATTTTACAAATTGACTAAAATCAAAATGTATCTCTAATTTTAGAACGGATGTGATATTACTAAGTATGCGAGACAAATATAGCCTATGACTTCGAACGTTTAAGATCATTATAGACTTGCAATAAATCTTAAAATGAATAATATTTTTTACATAATTTACAATATTTATCATTGTATGTCTAAAACTAAAGGAAAAGAACTCGTATTATAATTTTGTACAATTACATCAACATCCCTGTCTCCAAACCATACATTTAAAGCAGCAACACTGGTCCAATCACTGGATATCAATATAAAGTTCAATACAGTAATACATTGGATCAAACATCAATAATACAGCAAGATGAAATGAAGATGAAAATAATCAAGAAACAGGTAGTCAGCAGCAGGGTAGCAGTAGGCAGCAGCAACCAGCAGGCCAACAACAAAACAGCCAGCAGCAGTGTCATTCTGCATTGAAAGAGCATCATAATTAAGTGGATTCTGCCCATCATAATGCATAGCAACTATATCTATCCAACTACTACACAAATCATCCATAAAAAAATGTTTCATGATATCATTCTCCATTGAAAGAGCATCTAACCAGTAAGAGAATTACCTCATCCACACATCATATAAGGTTAAGCCAGGAAATGTCAAGATTATATTGACAAGAATCTTTCATGATTTTTTTTATGTGTGATTTTGATGCAGGAGGATCCGAGTCTGATGATGCCGAGCCACGTTAATGGCTTAAAACACCATGCATCGGAGGATCGGCGTAAATGTGACGGTCATTGACGTCTTCTGGTTCAGATGGCTGATGACTTCGGGAGCCTTCGGGTTCTCTGTGTTTTTTTTGTGCATCTCTTGTTCCTTGCTTGTGAATTTATTTGATTAACCAGTCGCAGGATAATCGCTATTCTGTCCGGCGTCGGTATCAAAGCATCAACATCTTCCTGGGAATAAATTTCATCAGTTTCAATGGCTGGTGGTCGTAGTCGTCAAGGGCAGGTTCCTATTAAGGAAGTCCCGCACCGTGATCGTAAAGTTCATGACGTGATAATTAAGGATTTACATAAACAAGTTGCAGATCTAATACAACATCTAACAGCACGAAATCTGAGTTGTCATGGATAGGTTCTGATGAGGACATGGCATGGGCAATTACAAAGACTAGGACTAAGAGGTTCAAACAAGACCTCAATTGATTGATTCAAGATATCTGGGTTGAAGTAAATGCAAGGAAACACAAAAAGGAGGCTAAAGAGCATAAGACACAAGTTTGGGTCAATTTGAGAAAGTAGAAAAGATTTTGTTTCCTTTTGTTTTAGGTAATTAGCATGATTTTAGGGATTTTCATATATTTATCAAATTCTATTATATAGGATTCTTTTAGATAGATTTAATTCTAAATTGCTTGTTCATTAATAATCCTATTACTTAAAAGAATTAGGTTTTGATTTCCATTGTTTGGTTATTCCATTTAGGATTATGATTTCTAATTGCTAGTATAAACAAGGGTCATGGTCATTGTAATTGACACATTATTCATTATTCAATATACTTGTGAGGTTATTCTCTACTTTAGATTCTTTGAAAAATTCCTAAGTTATTTTTTTAGTTTTTCTTTGAGATTCAGCTTTGACTTGTCATACAATAATACATAGTTATGTGTGGTGTCTTCTACCGCATCAATCGTCGATTGTACCGAGATTACCTCTTCAATAAAAACGAGTGGTCAAGGTGTCGGTGCCCATTTAACGCATATTTCCGAACGCGAACAATTGTACCAAGAATATCGTCTACATAAAGGCGAGGGGTTAAAGTGTTGCAAGCAATCCATTCTACAACTTTGCTAGAAACGATTGGGGCGACAACTACCTCACGCAAGCATGCCGTGGAATCCATCAGGTTCCGAAGGAGGAAGTCCCACACCTCATGATGAAGAATCCTATGATTCTGAATCGAGTTTTGATAATCCTACCACCATAAGGGAAAACTATGGGAACGACGTGATCGTGATGACTGTCGTAGTGATCTAGGTTTTAAAGTGGAGTTACCTGAATTTTCTGATACGCTGCAAGCAGAGGGATTCATTGATTGGATGAATGAAGTAGAATACATGTTTGAATATAAGGAGGTTTCAGATAACGCCAAAGTAAAATTGGTTGCAATCAAATTGAAAGGTAGAGCATCTGCTTGGTGGGAATAGATGAGGCGTACATGGGAGAGGTAAGGAAAAACTAAAATCACAAAGTGGGAAAAGATGATGAAAAAAATGCAATCACTTCCTTTCGACTACACTCAATCCCTGTTCAAGAGATTGCATGTATTGAGACAGAACTAAATCTTTAATGACTACACCGAAGAGTTTTATCAGTTGATAGCACGGAATGATTTATCAGAAACAGAGGAACAAATACTAGTACGTTATTTGGGAGGATTAAGACAGCAGCTGCAAGATGCCCTCAGTCTCCATTCAATATGGACTGTATCTGAGGCATACCAACGAGCACTTAATGTAGAGCAACAATAGAACAGGAGGCCAATGCTGAGGAACAATCCACCCAATAGACCGAACCAACCTCAACAACATCATCCTACATCACAACAACCACAGGGTAATTTCAATTCTAGTATTAAATGTTTCAGATGTGGAAAGTTGGGCCATAGAGCAACGAAGTGCCGAAAGCCTGCTAATCACAAGGGAAAGAATCTCCTAATTGAAGAAGACGTGCTAGTTGAAACGGAAGAATTTGATGAACCTGTGTACGATGAGTATGAATATAATGAGGATGTACTTTATGGTGATGGCCAGAGAACTTTAGTCATTTGTAAGAATCTATTGACCCCTAAGGGTAATTCAGGAGATGATTGGTTCAGAACCAATAGCTTCCATACAACTTGTACAGTGGCAGATAAGGTCTGCAAGATGATCACTGATAGTGGCAGTTGTGAAAATGTAGTATCGGAAGATGTTGTCCAGAAATTACAGTTAAAAGTAGATTGGCATCCCCAGGGGCGAAGCCACAGCCAAGGGTGAGGGGTCAATTGACCCCACTGAAAAAAAAACATTTTATAATAAATGATAAATTTAGAAGAAGTTTAAGTGTAATGAATAAATTGACCCCACTAAGATTATATAATTTTTTTAATATACGAGGTCAAATTGAATCTTTTTATAACTTTCTCAATTCCATATTACTTCTACTTCTTAATGTATGCATCTTCCTCTAATATTTTTAAAATAAATAATAATCTAATTTATATTATTTTTATAGCATAAGAAATTTAAATATTTATTAACAAATTTGTGATTAGAAAGGCGTATTAGGGGTAAATATGGGGTGTGTGTGTGTGTGTGTATATATATATATATATGTTATTACTTGTTATATTAACAATATTGTAACAAATACATGTTTTATATATGCAACTGACCAAAAAAACACAATTATCTTTAAAAAATGACTCGAGTGCCCCCACCAAATTATTTATAGCATCACAAAATTTTGACCCCACTAAATTAAAATCCTATTTTCGCCATTTGGACTTCCCAAAACATATAAGTTATCATGGTTGACTAAAAGAAATGAGATAACAGTTGACAGAAAATACTTGGTGACATTTTCAATCGGTAAAAAATACTTTGATAACGCTTGGTGTGATGTGGTGTCAAAAGACGCATGCCATTTGTTGTTGGATCGACCTTGGCAATTTAACCGAAGTGTTATTCATGATGGTCGAAAGAATACGTACTCCCTTAGTATAAAAGGGAAGAAGGTTGTGTTGGCCCTCGGCGGGAAGAAATTAGTTCAGTTCGGATAGTCGGAAACCCGAACCTCTTATTCATGTCTAGATTCCTAACGGAGGCCGATCGTGAAGGTGCTCTAATCGCTTGTGGGAATAACTAGACAGAAAGAAACCTTGAAGTACGAGCCGATGTGCAGAATTTGCTATCGGAGTTTGCTGATTTGATGCCTCAAGAGCTTCCACCTAGACTATCATAGATGAGGGACACTCAACCCCAAATAGATCTTGTTCCAGGGTTGAGTTTACCGAACAGGCAGCATTTAGACTCAGTCCCAAAGAGTCCGGGAGCTACAAAGACATGTAGTGGAGTTAGTGGAAAATGACTACATCTGTGAAAGTATGGGCCCATGTGCAGTACCAGCACTGTTAGTGCTGAAGAAGGATGGATCCTGGCGAATGTGCATTGACAGCAGAGCAACCAACAAGATTACAGTGAAATATAGATTTTCGATACCTCACGTGGACAATATGCTAGATCAACTGTCTGGAGCAAAAGTTTTCCAAAGATTGATCTAAAGATGGTTATCATCAAATAAGAGTAAGGCCTGGAGATGAATGGAAGACGGCGTTCAAAACTCAGTGTGGGTTATATGAGTGGATGATTACTCCCTTCAGCCTTTCCAACGCTCCTAGTACATTTATGAGGTTCATGCACCAAGTATTGCGACCTTTCATAGGGAAGTATGTGGTAGTCTACTTCGATGATATTTTAATTTACAGTCCGAACTGCGAGTCACACTAAGCAGGGGCAAACCCAAGCATGGGGCAAGGGGGCACCTACCCCCACTGAAACTTCAATGAGTCTAAGGGTTAACTTAAAAAAAATATTTGGAGGGGTGTTAAATGAAATTGTTATGTTTGATTTAAAAAATAAAAACTATTAGAATACTTACACAAATTACTACCAGTTCCCACTACTCCACTATTCCACAAAATAATTTTAAAAACAATCCCATTATCTCAGTTAAAACAAGGGATATTGACAGAATGAATAGAAATCCATCAAATAAAAGTTTTTCAAGTATGTGTTCTATTCTATTTTTACACTTTAAATTTTTGTAATTTATTTTGTAATGTTACTTATTAGTGGTTTAATTGAGAAAAAAAGAACATAATAAATTAAAAGGGAAAACATAAATTAAAAAAAACGACAAACGAAAAAGGAGTAAAAAGAGATCCAAATAAACTTATAATCTGAATAGTATATTAATGTTTAATGTTGATACTGTTTTGATTTTTATGTTTGCTGTTTTCATTTGGCTATACATTAGTTATTAATAATATACACGATGGATATTGTTCTAGTTTTTGAGTAAAACCCAACCCCAACGAAACTTATAGAACGGTACATTAGTAACTACATTGAGTATGATATTTCTGCAACTATTAAAAATGAGGTTAGCATGCAACAATTTCAAGTAATGAAACTTCGAAAAATGTTATTGTAAATAATATTTGAGGATTATTTAGTTTTGCAATTCATTTTATTAATTATTTTTCTTAAGGAATTTTTTTCTCGAATTTGACCCCACTGAACTCCGCGGCTGGATCCACCCCTGACACCAAGAACACCTTCGAGCTATTTTTAATGTATTGAGAAAGGAACGTTTGTTTATTAATCAGAAGAAGAGTTCCTACTTTACAACTTCGGTAACTTTCGTTGGCTTTGTTGTTTCAAGCGAAGGTGTTCATGCCGATCAGTCAAAGTTAGATGCAGTATTAGCATGGCCTACGCCGAAGACTATACATGACATCAGAAGTTCTCATGGATTGGCATCCTTTTACCTCGCTTCATCAAAAACTTTAGTACCCTAATTGCACCTATCACCAAGTGCCTTGAGGGGAAATTATTCCAAATGGAAGCCGAAGCCAGCTTTCAGCTGATTAAGAGGAAGATGATCGAAGCACCAGTATTGGCACTTCCCGACTTCGAGAAGGTATTTGAATCAGGGATCGGCATCGGTGGAGTTTTGAGTCGAGCAGGTCGACCAATAGCGTTCTTCAGCGAAAAGTTGTCTGAATCAAAGAAAAATTATTCCACCTATGACTTAAGAGTTCTATGCCATCGTTCAGTTTGAAGCATTGGCATCACTACCCAATACAACGAGAGTCCATCCTCATTTCCAATCATGAGGCCCTAAAATACATTAATGGCCAGCATAAGTTGAACCGAAGGCATGCTAAATGGGTGACATACCTACAACAATTTACCTTTACCTTGCGGCATCAGGTAGGAATTTTGAATTGTGTTGCTAATGCTTTGACGTGAAGAGTCACTCCTTAGCACTATGCGTAACAAAGTTGTAGGGTTTGAAGTATTTGCTGATATGTATCGAGGATTCTTCCTTCGAAAAGATTGTTTGGGAAGTAAGTAAAGGACGACGTCATTACTTTATCCTTCATAATTGGTATTTTTTTCGGGGATCACAATTATGCATTCCAGATTGTTCGCTTCGATAACAGATAGTAAGTGAACTTCACAACGAAGGTCATTTCGGACGAGATAAAACATTAGCCATGTTGTCTGCTGACTACTACTGGCCAAAGGTATCCAGTGACATGGCTCATTTTGTTGGGAGATGTTATGTATGTCAAAAGTGTAAAGCAGTTCTTACAAATGCTGGGTTGTACACACTCTTACCTGTTCCTGTGGATTGATGTGAGTATAGATTTAGTGATGGGACTGCCTCGAACACAACGCTCAATGGATTCTATCTTTGTGGTGGTTGATCGTTTTTCAAAGATGACCCATTTTGTAGCTTGTCGAAAAACGATGGACGCAAACCGAATCGCGCATCTTTATTTTCAGGAGGTTGTGTGTCTACATGGTGTTCCCAGTTCAATCACTTCGGATCGTGACACAGTTCATGAGTAATTCTAAAAGAGTTTATGGGAGAAACTTGGCACACAGTTAAAATTCAGCAGTGCCTACCATAGTACCATCCCCATACTAATGGTCAGACTGAAGCAGTGAACAGAAGTTTAGGCAATCTCCTACGGTTTCTGGCTGGAGCTAAGACGAAGCAATGGGATCTGGTGCTTTCTCAAGCAGAGATTGCTTACAACCGATCGGTAAACAGAACTACGGGTTTGAGTCCTTTTGAGATTGTTTATGGTCGAAAACCACTCGGAGTCCTAGATTTAGTTCCCATTCCACGTGTTGGCCGAATGCATCCCAAGGCAAATGAAATGGCAGATCATCTTCGAGAAATTCATGATCAAGTGTATCAAACTTTTTGCGATAGTAATGCCAAGTATAAGTATAGGGTTGATAGTCATCATCGTCAGGTACTTTTTGAAGTAGGTGATCTTGTTTGCGTGGTGTTGACTCGTGATCGATTTCCCATTAGCGATTACAATAAGCTTAAGGATCGGAAGATCGAGCCCTGTGAGATTATGTAGAAGATTAATGATAATGCCTATCGGTTGCGTCTCGCTAGTCATTTGCGGACTTCGAACGTTTTTAATGGGAAGCACTTGAGTCCTTGTTTTGCCGAGTCCGATGATAATACTGTGAACTCGAGGATGAGTTTTTTTTAACCTGGGGTTGACTAATGCAGGAGGATCCGAGTTTGATGATGTCGAGCTATTAGATAACACGTTAATGACATTAAAATACCATGTATTGAAGGATCGGCGTAAATGTGGCGGTCATTGACGTCTTTGGGTTCAAATGGCTGATGACTTCAGGAGTTGGAATGCGGACCACTTCTTCAAGTTCGAGTTCGGAATTGACATTTTTATTAGATATATTTCATTTTTATGGTAGTATCTTAATTATTAGAAGGTTGTTACTCATTAGAAGTTGTTACTATAAATATAGGCAGATTATTAGGAAGTTGTTTCCTATTGAAAGTTTTTGGAATTCTGTTGCGTGCTAATAAAGAAATCTTTTAGCTATAAAACCCGGATTGTGGGTTGAGTTATAGACAACTTTTGATTTTGATAAATATAAATTCAAGCATTAGAAAAGATTTTTCTTTGTTTTTTTGGTGAAGTTACTTGCCTGTGAATTTATTTGATTAACCAGCCATTAAACTCTACCATATAATTTACTGCTTGATTCACATATGTTGTCTGAAATTCAATAGTTCCAAGTCAAGCCCATATTTTTTATGGTGACAGTATTCTGCTATAGATATGTAATTAGATGGCAAAAAGAAAATCAACTATAAATGGATATGCAGTATGTGTGATTTACCGAATATAATTCTGATGGATCCATATATAAGTAATTGTCCTCATTTTGCCATTATTTGGGATTGTAAAAACACTATGTGCGAAATTTTGACTCAAACTCAGATGTGATAGTGACATTTTAAAAGTTCATTATATACTGATGGTTGGTTGCTTAATTTGGAACGTAACTGAATCCTTGCTAGACAGGTTCTATAGAATAACTCTGTTTTGTAGTTTTCAAGTAATGAATCATGTGTTGTGTCCTAATTTATTCTGTACTTCCTAGATGTGATTCTGCTAATCATCAGTTTAACCAATTTTTTGGTTTCTAGTGTGGAAGTGTATAAAAAACTACAGCATACTGTTGAACAAAGGGATGAAAGCTACCTCTCAATTTTGACAGGCATTTTCGCAGCCTTTTCTCATATATGCCCACCATCTCTACCTTCAAACTGTACATAAAAACACAAACAAATTATTTTAGATACTAAAGAATCAAAAAACTGAATTATGGTACAAAATATGAACATGCCAAAATATTGGGTTATTTGCATCAAGAGGACCAAAGTCCACAACATGCTGAAACTGCAGAAGAACATGTAGCTAGAAAACACTTTATATTTGCCAAAATTTACAGAAAGCTCTGAATTACAATCAACTGCCTAAGAAGTAAGAAGTGACAGTTGGTTGACAAATAACCAGCACCATATTCCCAAAACGAAATTAAATTGTATGATAAAAACTAGCATGGTAAAAAAATGTTAATATCATTTGTGAAAATTCCCAAAAGCACCATATTCCAAAACTAGCATGATAAAAAAATGTTAAAAAGGAATTCCACTGAAAACTGATCATCAATTAAGCAAAATTTTGTGAGTAACATAAATGGTTCAAGTAATCAGTATAAAATGAATGATAGATAATCCTGCAAGTCCATTCATTTTGCCAAACAGCTACTCTACAGATTAATAAAAGATTCCTTCTCAAGTACAAGATCTGCCCAAGTAATACAGAAAATTAATTATTGAACTTTGTTGTTCAATAATTACTCTGACTTGTTAGAAAAACAAAACAAGCCCACCACCAATTAGAAAAATTATCAAAACCAAAACAAACAAACCACCAGCAAAAAAAAAACTAAACACCCATATAGACAAATCGACATAAGTAGAGAGAAATCCATTGGCTAAATCTTAAAATAAACTCAGAGAAAAATTACCAAAGACAAATCTTGGAGTCTGGAGTTGGAGGCAGCGGTGCGATGAGTGAAAACTGAACAGAAACGAGATTTGAACGGTAAGAGAAGATGGATCGGTGGCTGATGGGAGAGGATCGGAGGTTTGGCCGGTGGGAGAGGATGGATCGGAGAATACGAGATGGAGTTCAAAAAGGCAGAGAGAATTCGAGATGGAGAGAATCAAAAACTGAGAAAGGGGAGCACAAATATAATGATCTATTTGGGAAAAGTTAAAGTTAAAGTTAAAGTAGTCAAGTAGAACTGTAGAATAAAATCAAAATATTTTTAATTTAATCGGTACAAGCAGCTTGGTTTGGTATATAACGAACGAGCCAGACCCCTCCCGTTCCCGAACCCGAATATACGGTATATACCGATTATATGTACCGCTACCAAACTGGTTACCATTTGTCACGAACCTGTCAGTTCGGTTTGGTTAAAAACCGAAAATTTTGGTCACCCCTAAGGGAGGGAGTACTTAACAAGAAAGAACAAAAGAATAAACCAATTTAGACAGCTCATGTGCAATCCAATTATCCTTATGGCAGAACTTTGGACTAATCATCTCTTGGAATAGGATGCTAAGGAAGTCGTTAAACTCCTGTCAGCTTCCATTTCTTCTCCATCCTTGCTTTCTAATCTTATAAATGACTGCAGGAAGGAACCTTCTCTCTCAAGAAGGATTGGGACGTTAAGATTCAGATTCAGCCGGAAGTAAACCAGCTAGTTAATTGTTATGTAAGGAATTAATGATGTTGTTCATGAAGATGTTTTGGTGTTGTTTAACATTCCTCCTACTTTTGTTCAAAGACTGCAAACTTTTGATTTTGAAGGGCGCCACGTGGTTATAAATTCTTAACCTTGTGGCTTGTGTTTGTTGTTTAATGTAATGTGGATATAAGTATTTCGATTTCAAAAAAACAAATGTGTTGTAAATCTTGTGTTTGTTGTTTAATGTAATGTGGATATAAGTATTTCGATTTCAAAAAAACAAGTGTGTTGTAAATACTTGATACAATTTAATTGAGTTTTTTCGCGCACAGGGGTTTCGAGTTTAACAATATCGTCACGTTTTATGGAAGTTTTGGGTGGGTTGAAGTTTTGTTGGGAGAGTTTAGTGTGAATTCAACATTACTAATTATATCTTCTTTCTTAATACTGATCTTTTATTAAAATGCTAATGTACTAATTTTAGTTAAATTATTCATTCAAAGGGTTATTTTTAAGCGTAATTCATCACTCATCAAAATATTACACAACAAATTAATTCAATGTTAATTTAATAAATCGTATTAATTTTTTTTAATACGTGTATAAAATAATAATTCATGAAATATTCAATCATTAAATACAAAAAAATATTAATTAAGTCAATTAAGTATAATAATAAACTAAACTTATAATACCACATTTTGTATGAGTTAGTTTAATTAAATCAAGTATGTTGACAAAACCAAAAAAATAAAGAAAAACTATAAATGTAGTCTATTCCAGGTAATACATTAGTTGCTAGTGTCAATACAAACAGCAACAGCAGATGCAGCACAAACTAGCACAACCAAGACATGCTAAGCTCCAGCACAAACTAGCACAAGGACTTCAACATATTGTCAGCATGAACTTAATACATTGGGATTAATACATATAACACGTGTCATGAGATCATGGGAGTAGTAATTAGGACAGTTGTATTCAGTTAGAACTAAGGTTAGACTTAACTAATCATAATTACATATTGCATAAATATATTAGATAGTTAGCTTGTTGCTGTTGTGAAAATGCATTGACACTAGCAGCTAATGTAGTACCTATCATGGTAGTCTATACCTTCAGCTAGATGTTAACAATGCTTTTTTACATGGAGATCTTGACGAAGACATTTATATGGTTCTCCCACCTGGTCGTACTTGTTCTCAGCCTCACCTTGTCTGTAAATTGAATAAATCCTTATATTGAAACAAGCAAGTAGGTAGTGGTTTGCAAAATTAACTACCTCTCTCAAACAAGTTGGTTTCATTCAGTCTCGTGTAGATTACTCTCTCTTTACTCAATCTCAAGGTTCAATTTTTACTGCAGTCTTGATATATGTGGATGATATATTGGTAGTTGACAATCATAAACCTACAATTCTGCAGCAGTTTCTCAATGAGGCTTTGGCATTAAAATCTAGTACTCATTAAATATTATCTTGGCTTGGAGGTATCGAGATCTTCCGCTGGCATTTCCTTGAGTCAGTGGAAATATGTCTTGGATCTTCTTACTGAAAATAATTGTCTTCATTCTAAACCATTGGTTGTTCCTCTTGATCAACATGTTAAGCTGACTGACAATTCCTGATCCTTCTCAGTAAAGAAGCATTGTAGGAAAGCTCCTTTATCTTACTATTTCTAGGCCTGATATTAGTTATGCAAACAACTAAAGAACCTCATCTCAAAGATGCTATAAGGATGCTCAAATATCTTAAAGGTACTGCATGACAAGGGTTATTTTTCCCCAGAAATAATCTTATGCTTCTTCAAGCTTATCGTGGCAATGATTGGGGTTCTTGTCTCATTATTAAACGATCAGTCACATGCTATTCAATTATGCTTGGTTCTTCTTTAATTGCTTGGCATTCCAAGAAACAATCAGTCTAGAAGCACAACTGAAGTTGGATACAGGGCTTTGGCTACAGTCACTTATGAACTAATTTGGTTGGTTGCATTGCTCAAAGATCTCCAATTTTCAGTTCCTCAACCAATCATAGTTTTATGTGACAGTGTTGCTGCCATTGACATAACCTCCAATCATGTTCATCATTCTAAAACCAAACACATTGAGCTTGATTGTCATTTTAACAGAGAAAAGGTTCAAGCATATTTTATACATCCTAAATAAATTCCATCCAAGTTGCAGTTAGTTGACATCTTCACTAAGTCTCTTGGTAAGGTTCCTCACTGGTTTTTACTTGCCAAGTTGGGAGTGCACAACATTTGTGCCCCTCCAACTTATGGGGGGAGTATTGCAGGTACTACATTAGTTGCTAGTGTCAATACATTTTCACAACAGCAACAGTAGATGCAACACAAACTAGCACAACCAAGACAAGCTCAGCTCCAACACAGACTAGCATAAGGACTTAAACAAATTGCCAGCATGGACTTGATACATTGGGATTAGTACATATAACATGTGTCATGAGATCATGGGAGTAGCCATTAGGACAGTTGTATTCAGTTAGAACTATGGTTAGACTTGACTAATCATGGTTACATATAGTATAAATACATTAGATAGTTAGCCTAGAGAAAATAATTAGAACTTGAGATTGTTTCTCTGAAGATTTCTAAGCAATACACAATGGTTCTTCTTGTTTGCTAATACTTGATTTCCATTCACTTAAACAACAACATGAATAAATACTGGCACAAAACGATCTATAGGCCAAACATTGAGTACCAATTTACAGCATAGAACTAGCCAACAACGGGTACTTGGTCATCCTAGAGCTCTATGGGATTATTGTATCTTCAATATAGCCCAATCTTGCACTCCCATAAATGATCCGTCAATCATCTGCTAGTAATCCATAGATGGTCGTCAATTATATAATGCTTTAATAATTTTTTGGTACAAGTGTGGGGGAAAATATTTCTGTGTGGCATAACTCAATATAGATGTTCCGACCAAAGGTCAAGAATTAAATTTCTTGTTGTCTCAAGCACAAGGACAATTTACACTCTTTTTCCTACAAAAGTCCTACTACGGTAACAATAAAAAGAAAGTTTTTGAGAAACTTACAATACTTACTAATTTCATATAAAAGAGAAATGCCAAAGTCACACATCACCTGTCAAATCGAATCTGACACCTAAATGTACAGGACCCTTAATCTTTAAGCATCAGGCTTCAGTCTAAGACCTCATTGTTACAATTGAAAACATGGACAACAAGAGGCAAGGACTTAAGACTAACTATATGGTGCATTAGATGGAATTCATCAGTGATACTTCATGCAATGAACATAATTGTGAGACGATTCTAGTTGCACGTGATAATGGTCAGGTCATTTAAATATTTAGAATTACATCTATGTATTCTAAAGAAATCCATGCAATATAACTAAACACTGTAATTATAGATATAAGGTAGAGCAGGAGGATCACCGTGATTAAATTAGCCTCTTCAATCACTTCAATTTCCCTTTTATGCTGGTTCTTCTCATCACTGCCACGACCACCACTACCACTACCACTACCACCACTATCATCATCACCACCACCACCGACCTGAACTAGGCTTCCAAAACAAACATTTGTGAGGTCATACCAAAGAAATCTTTGAAATTTGTCCAAAAGCAATTGCTCTCCACACTTTGAATATGTCAGAGGTTTTACAAACTCGAAAGATTGCGTAGTTGAAATTAACTTAGTCCAAGACTCCTTTACTCCATACTCTTTCATTACCCATATGTCCTCAAATTGCAACGTGTTGTCAACTAGCTGCCTGGGAGAACTAATGAGAGAATAACAGAAAACCCAAAGCAAACCTCCCAATGATCCAACAATCATATTAAACACGCGATCTGAATAAGGCAATCGCACCAACCTATATTCCTCAGTTCCAAGATCAAATGCAACAATCAAGCTACCATGATCGGAATTTCTTCGATCCTCCACAACCCAATGCAAAGCACCACTGGCAAAAGTACCCTGAAGTCCGGTATGGCGAATGTAATAAGGGAAATCCTGAACCCTTCTCCACGAATTCGATTTCAGACTATAAACCTCGGTATAAAATGAATCATCATTACCATTGGCAGTCGATTCAAACTGTACTACTCTCACTACCTTGTAATCATCACTATAATGATCATACCCAAAGCCGAAAATGTTTCTTTTCTCGGCCAACTTAACAGGGGAAATCACAGGTAATTTATGGTACTTACGAGTCGATGGATTCCACAAGGTAAGTTGTTCTATTCCATCCAAAAGGAGGAGCAAACCATTGCAAGAACCTACTAATTGAGCTCCACCGCCGCCTGGGATGTCGAGTTTTTCGGCGTTTTCGAGTGAATCGAAGTCAATAGAGTAGAGATTACCCCCACGCGAAAGAATATTGGTGTGATTTGAATTGGTTTTGGTGGAGTAATCGAGCTGCACCTTAATGAACTCTGGACTGTCAATTAAGGCACAAAACGGTTTGGATACGCACCTGGACCGGAGAAGAGACTTCACCGGCAATCGTGACAGTATGTCAACGAGAACTTCCGCCGGAATATCTGACATTGTTGGGTTAATTAGGGTTCATTGTTGAATGAAATTCATGAGGAGGAGGAGGAGTGGCCAAGTTTAATCAGCTCAAATATAACGTTGACTAATAGTATAAGACCACGTGCTTCTTTGACATCCACTCGATTTTCACTTTACTTATTTATTTACTTTATCTAGGAGATGAAAAATTTAACCGCTTCCTGAAAAAATTTAACCGTCTCTCAAACTTTACTTCCTTTTATTTCTTTCACTTTTTATCATTAATTTCTCTTCTAAATTTTACCTCATTCATGTTACAACTCTTATTCAGTTCTTTATTGGGCTTGTGTGCGCGTAAAAAACATATAATTTTGATTTAGAGGAAAAAGGTTGACTATCTTCAACTTTCAATTTAATATTTAAATTCTTAATACGTTTCCCTAATTCTAAAATTATATATATATATATATATATATATATATATATATATATATATATTACGGATCTAAGATATACATCTTAAATAGCATATTTCTCTTAAATAATATGTATTTATTAAAATTAAGTCATTTTGTAAATTTTTAAAAAAAAATGTTGGATGGCATTTTTATAAATAAAACAAGTGGGACCACTCTCTTATAATATTATTTTATTTTAAAAAAAAAATCAAAACGAAATAGTTTTAAGAGATATAGGCTATTTTCGAAGAGACTATTTAAGAAGTATGTTTCAAAATGAAATAGTATACAATTATTTTTTAGCTTCAACTAAAAGTGTTTTTTAACTTAAATTTATAATTATACTCTTTAAATTTACTTTTAGAGAGTTATCAAATATATATATAAATATTTTTAGTTTAAATGTATTTTTAGTTCACACAAAAACTCCTCAAAATAGGCTTTAAAATTAATAGTTTCACAAATTTATTTTTCAAACACAACTTATTTCACTCACGTTCTAACATCCTCCTACCAAAAATAATGTCATACATTTACATAGTCTTTGTAAGTTTGGAAATAGAATTAAATATATATACACACATATATATATAAATTTATTAGAGAAAATAAAGCGAGAATTATTTGTTCCTTATATTTGTGAGTTTCTTAATAGAAAATATAATTTAAAAAATGTATTATTATTTTATTCTATGAGTTATTTTAGTTAAAAACTTTCAAATTTTATTTTAACTTATTTTTTGACTTGAAAGTTATAAGGGTATCAAACACTTTTATTTATAAGTTCTTACTTAATATATCTTATAAGTTATTTTAAACTTTAATTTATAAGTGATTTTAAATAAATCATCTCCGAATATGCCCTACTGTGACGCCCCCAAAAATAGGTATACATCACTTATCTTGGGTCGTCAGATACATGATACAAAATTCAAATACAACTTACTAATACAACTGTCGTGTACAATACGACAAAACATAAACTGTGAGTTTGAATACAAATATTGTCTACTAGAGAGTATACAAACTCAAAAGAAGTCCTCATTACAATTATTATTACACTATTTCACAGAATAATGAGGACTACTAATGCTATCCTCTGGTCCATCACTCCGTTCCCCGACTCGTCCCAGCTATATTTTCATTTCTTGAAGAGAACAGTGAAAGAAAGGGTGAGCTCAACTAGCCTAGTAAGAAATATTATGACTAAGATAATGTAGAATAAATTATCATTAGTCTCCAACAATGTTAAACTGATAAAAGATAATAGATATCAAGTTTAACTGCAGCGAAACAAGCAATTCATTAAAATGTAAAAAATAAACTCTACTATCATTTATGATTTAAAAGGTTTTTCATCACTGTTATCGTTGAGATTCAGCTTAATAAATATTTCACATCATCGAATCACCCTTGCACTACGGCCAAGGATATTCTTTAGTATCACGACCACAATTATCCATGCACTACGGGCCAAGAATATTTGTGTATTCATTAATGGTCATGATCATGCCAATAACTGTTCATCAATGCACTACGGGCCAATGAAGACTTTTACCACATCATTTGTAATATTAGGGTCATGATTACACTGAATAATCTCTGGTCATAATCATACCAAATCTATCTATGCACTACAGGTCACATATGACTTTCAACATAATATAAACATGAGGATGATGACAATGATATAAGAATTCAATAAAACAAGTTCAAGAATTAATTTATCCAGGAACTAATAACGTCCAAATTGTCAACATGACACTGCTTTGTGGAGTAAAATTCAAGAATGCTCAGAAGAATATTTCCATGAAAAGATATTGGATGAAGCGCAAATATCAAATATATTCCACTAATTTAATAAAGAATGAAATAACAAAAGAAATCACCATGCATGCGGTACTTTGCATAGACAGGTTATTCCAACAGAATAATAATAATGGAACCAGGTCAGGCAAAATTTGTACCGACAGGATGTTCCAACAGAATAATAAAGACGGAACCAGGTCCGGTGTAAAACACACAAACAGGATGTTCCAACAGAATAATAATAAAGACGGAACCAGGTCCGGTGTAAAACACACAGACAGGATGTTCTAACAAAATAATAGAAGAATATCACCAAGTATAGGGTAGACCGCGTATACAGGTTATTCCAACAGAATAATAAGAAATAGAATAACAACAGTTCTCTTCATGAATAAGAAAGAATAACACCCCTTACCGTAGAAAGAACTGAATATAAGAGTAGGGAAGTAGCAGAATATTTTTCTATAGTTTCTCTATAATTTATCTCTCTGGAGTTTCAGTGAATTCGTAAGAAATAATGAAGGAACGAGCTTCTATTTATAGAAAAATGGACTGCATAGTAACTAACTTATGAACGGTCCAGATTGATTTACTTTAATCTGACGATCCATATTTAAAGTAAAATCTTTTAAATAAAATATAATATATTCTATTTATTATATAATAAAATAGAATTTATATATATATAAAATTTGCCCCGCCGCCTATGACACTTCATACACCCCAAAAAAAACACTTAAGTCAATAGAATTTTGAAAGCCTTCATATTGGGACATAATATCAACCACTAAAGTCATAAAGCAATTTGGTACTAGTTGGCAAACAAAGACCACTTGTCTAATTTTCACAATTTCCACCCGTAAATGTCTCCCCCCATGTGACTAAACATTTCATTTCCTTTATTTATGAGTCACACCACTATATATATATATATATATATATATATACATATATATATATAATACTGAATAACTTTCTACCGATTATTTTGAAAAAAATAGATAAATGGGGGTCCAAAAATAAGCAAAACTGAGTGACTTCTCACGTAAACATCAATAATCAATACCGTGTGCTACTATGCAACCACGCGTATTATAGTACTTTTAACACCGGGTGTTTCAACAGTTAACGGTAAAACTTCCGCCGTTATTTTCATAAAGTATTTTTGTCGTTTTCTCAATCCGACAATAATTCTGTTGTGGGGTCCACCAATGATTGTGTACGAATATTCCCTGTTAAAACGAATATTCCCCGACCAATCGAATATTATATAACAACTTGCGTACTTTGTAAAATTTATAAATATTACCCACAACTATAACATTATATCAATTTCACTCCATAATATTCAAAAATAATATTTATAGAAAATTCATCTTTATTCAAAAAGTTGGGGTTTTACAATCTCCCCTTCTTATGAAATTTTGCCCTCGAAATTAGGGTACGTACCTGGTATGTCGAAGAGGTAAGGATACCTTGATTTCATTTCAGATTCTAACACCCAAGTCATTTCCTCAACATCGTGGTTTCTCCACAAAACTTTGACTTGAGGTATAACCTTGGTGCGTAGAATATGTTCCTTCTTATCTAAGATTTGAACAGGAACCTTTTCATACGTCAAATCTTCCGCTATTTCGTCCGGTTCTAACTCAATAATGTGGTTCAAGTCTTCCACATATTTACGTAGCATGGATATGTAAAAAACGTTATGAACACGGACATACTTGGCGGTAAAGCGAGTTTATAGGCCACAGTTCCTACTCGATCAAGTATTAAAAATGGGCCGATGAATCGAGGATTGAGCTTTTCTCGCTTTCCAAATCTCGTAACTCCTTTCCATGGAGCAACACGTAACAACACATGATCTCCTATATCGAATTCAACGTCCTTTCGATGAAGATCAGCATAACTCTTTTGTCGATCTTGTGAGGTTTTTATATGTTGTCGGATCTTTTAAATCTTTTCCGTAGTCATACATACCAACTCCGGTCTTAATAACGTTGCTTCACCCACCTCATCCCAGCATACTGGAGAATGACACTTTCTTCCATACAACCCCTCGAATGGAGCCATGTCAATGCTTGCTTGATAACTGTTGTTGTAGGAAAACTCCACCAACGGTAAGAACTTGTCCCAACTTCCCTTGAAGTCAAGGACACAGAGTCTTAATAGATCTTCAAGAGTTTGAATCGTCCTCTCCGACTACCCGTCCGTCTGAGGATGATATGCCGAGCTAAATCGTAAATCTGTGCCCATAGCTTTCTGCAAACTAACCCAAAATCGTGAAGTGAATCTTGGGTCTCGATCAGAAACTATGGATACTGGCATACCATGCAGTCTTACAATCTCGTTTATGTACATACGAGCAAGACGTTCAAGTGTATAAGTTTCTCGTATCGGTAAGAAATGAGTAGACTTGGTCAATCTATCAACAATGACCCAAATCGCATCTATACCTTGAGAAACCTTAGGAAGACCGATAACGAAATCCATGGTAATGTGCTCCCACTTCCATTCTGGAATTTCAAGTGGATTCAATGAACCTTTTGGTTCTTGATGCTCTGC
Source organism: Panax notoginseng (assembly GCA_016801055.1). Classification (NCBI taxonomy): domain Eukaryota; kingdom Viridiplantae; phylum Streptophyta; class Magnoliopsida; order Apiales; family Araliaceae; genus Panax; species Panax notoginseng. Next base: position 10,638,237 of record CM029014.1, read on the forward strand.
TTTGACTCGTTGACACGTTAGACATCTTGAGATAAACAGTGCTATCTCTCTCTTCATATTGCCCCACCAAAATGTATGTCGAAGATCATGATACATTTTGGTACTCCCCGGATGGATTGCAAACGGTGTGTTGTGCGCCTCCATCATGATTTTATACTTTAAATCAGGGTCGTTAGGAACACAAAGTCTGGAGTTGACTCGAAATATTCCTTCTTCATCGATTCTTGCTTCTGGCATAGCACCTTCTTGCACTTTCTTCCTCATACGCATCAGCTCCAGGTCTGTAGCTTGAGCAGCTTTAACTTTATCAATTAAAGTCGGTTCTACTCGCATATTCGCCATCATCACATGGGTCCTTGGAGTCTTTAGCTCGATCTCCATCCTTTGCAAGTCACGCAAAATGGGCCTTTGTGTTGACAATATCGCATTCGCACTTGCATATGATCTTTTACTCAATGTGTCAGCTACCACGTTTGCTTTTTCAGGATGGTATGATCATAATCTTTCAACAGTTCAAGCCAATGTCGTTGTCGCATGTTGAGTTCTTTTTGAGTGAAGAAATATTTGAGGCTTTTATGATCCGTAAAGATATCCACTTTTTCCCCATACAAGTAATGCCTCCAAATCTTTAGTGCGAAGACAACAGCTGCCAACTCTAGATCATGAGTAGGATAATTCTTCTTATATTCTTTGACTTGTTGTGAGGCATAGGCTATGACTTTCCCATGTTGCATGAGAACACATCCTAACCCTTTGCCCGAAACATCACTGTAGATGACAAATCCCTCCGAACCAGATGGTATTGTCAGAACAGGTGCTGAAATAAGTCTCCTCTTGAGTTCTTGAAAACTCTTCTCACATTCCTCGCTCCAACCGAACTTTGTATCTTTTTGAGTCAGCTGAGTTAGTGGAGTAGCGATTCGAGAAAACCCTTCTACAAATCTCCGATAATAACCAGTTAAGCCGAGAAAGCTACGTACTTCGGTCACTGATTTAGGTTGCTCCCAGCTTTGAATAGCTTCAATCTTTGCTGGATCAACAGATATTCCATGACTTGATACCACGTGCCCAAGGAATGCTACTTCCTCAAGCCAGAACTCGCATTTTTTCAATTTAGCATAAAGTTTGTATTCACGAAACTTTTGGAGTATCAGCCTCAAGTGTTGCTCATGATTTTCATGGCTGTTAGAATAAATAAGGATGTCATCAATAAAAATGACCACAAAGTGATCCAAATATTCTTTGAATACTCGGTTCATCATATCCATGAAGGCAGCAGTAGCATTAGTCAATCCAAAGGACATGACTAGGAATTCATAATGCCCGTACCGAGTTTTGAAAGCCGTCTTTGGAATGTCATCGATTTTAATCTTCAATTGGTGATATCCGGAACAAAGATCAATCTTTGAAAAGAATTTGGCTCCTTGCAATTGGTCAAACAGGTCATCAATACGTGGCAATGGGTACCTATTTTTGATGGTGACATGATTCAACTCCCGATAATCAATACAAAGTCGCATACTCCCATCTTTCTTCTTCACGAATAGAACAGAAGCACCCCAAGGAGAAGTACTAGGACGAATAAAGCCAATGTCTAACAATTCCTGTAGTTGAGTCCTTAACTCCTGAAGTTCAATAGGAGCCATTCGATATGGGGCTTTAGAAATGAGTTTTGTACCGGGTTTAAGGTCGATACAAAATTTAATTTCACGCTCTGGGGGTAGGCCAGGAAGTTCTTCAAGGAATACGTCAGGAAATTCATTAACAATAGAAATATCATTCAAAATTGACGTATTTTTGTTTAGATCTGTGACGTGGGCTAAGAAAGCTTGACATCCGTTTTTCAATAAACGAATAGATTTATGGCTTGAGATGACCGTGATTGATTTTAATGGTTTGGTTGCTTGAATTCGCATAATAGGTTGTTTAGGAATATGAAGACTAACAACTTTACGAAAATAATCAATTTTAGCATGGTGAGTAGTTAACCAATCAATTCCTAGAATCACGTCAAATGCAAGTATTTTTAATGAAATAAGATCGACAGGTAATGTGAGGGTACTGATGTAAGACCCCAAATTATTAATAAATAAAATTTAAATTCCCTCTATTTATTATTTTGAAATAGTAAGGGTTAAATTGATTAATGAGGTTAGTTATGGGTAAAATGCGCAAATATTTCAAATAAGCATGTGGTTATAAAATATTCATTGTTGAGAAATATTCGTTTGGTCGTGGAATATTCTTCCTGTCGGGGGATATTCGTTTGGTCGTGGAATATTCTTCCTGTCGGGGAATATTCGTACGACGACGCAGTCTTTTGTGGGCCCCATAACGAAAAGCGATTGGATGAAGAAAACGACAAGTATAAGTTGTTTATAAATAACGGCGTAGTTGTTACCGTTAATACTGTTGGAATACCCGGTGGTTAAAACACAGTAATAAGCGTTGTTGCACAGGAGCACACTGTATTGCACCAATTATTGATTCTTACGTAAGAAGGCACTACTCAATAATGGTTACAATAATTACTGTTCAGTATTTTATTTTATTGATTCAATAATTGCTGCATTGATATTTTATATTACTGTTGTTTCAATAATTGTCACTACACAGTATTTCCCATTATCAGATCAATAATTCATATTATTTGAATAATATTTGTAAGACCCCAAATTATTAATAAATGAAATTTAATTTCTTTATTTATTATTTTGAAATAGTAAGGGTTAATGTGGTTAGTTATGGGTAAAATGCGCAAGTATTTCAAATAACCAAGTGGTTATAAATTATTCATTATTGTCGGGAAATATTCGCTTGGTCGTGGAATATTCTTACTGTCGGAGAATATTCGTACGACGGCGCAGTCTTTGTGGGCCCATAACGGAAAGCGATTGGATGAAGAAAACGATAAAAATAAGTTGTTTATAAATAACGACGTAGTTGTTACCGTTAATACTGTTGAAATACCCGGTGGTTAAAACACAGTAATACGTGTTGTTGCACAGTAGCACACGGTATTGCACCAAATATTGATTCTTACGTAAGAAGTCACTACTCAATAATTGTTACAGTAATTACTGTTCAATATTATATTTTATTGATTCAATAATTGCTGCGTTGATATTTTATATTACTGTTGTTTTAATAATTGTCACTACACAGTATTTTCTATTATCGGAACAATAATTCATATTATCTGAATAATATTATTAGATAACATTATTGGCAATGTCTAAAAAGTTCTGTCTAAGGAGAGGTTTGGTCATCTAATTGTGCGCCAGTAAGGAGAGATCCTTATTGGAAAGCCCCCTCTTTCCTGGGAACGGCCTGGTTGCCAGTACTGTAATTCTGTAATATTATTTGTGTATAATTAATTATTAATTTATATGATGAGAAAAATAGTGATTTTATGTGGATATAGATGGAGAAAATTTTTAATGTGACAATTGTTGAAAATTAATATTTTATCTTTTTCTGATAAAATAATTCATTAAAATATATTATTTTAATAATATATTGATGATGATATTTTTATAATGAATGTGGGATATATGAGTATATGAGGAGGAAGAGTATTTTTGTGGCATTAAATGATTAACACATGTTTTGTGTGTTGGTGGACACAATTCTTGACCGAAAATTTATTATTGACTGTAAAATTGTCCGTTTGTGGATTTCGGTCAATTTCTGTTTGGAATTTGGAAAAACTTTCTTCTACAAAGTTGTAGAGAATTGAATTTCCTATAAAAATTCGCGAGATTCGAATTTTCTGATAAAAGGGCTATTTATTACGAATTATTGAAGTTCTGAATTATTGAGTCTGAATTGATTTTTGTTACAAAAATTGTTTAAAACATGTTTTGCATTTTTGGTGCATTTGTGTGAAAAATATGTTTTTGATGTGGTGGGCTAAGGAAAATTTGGTTATAAATATATTATTATATTCAATTTTCTACTTTGGTGTTCTAAGCAATTTCCTATAAATAGGTGCTTAGGTTAGAATTAAAAATCACACCAGAAACACAAGTTTCTCTCTCTTTCTCTCTCTATATTAGTGAGCATATTCTTGTGAGTATTCTAATACTTTGAGTATTGCTATACGGTGCAAGTTCAAGTCATAACCTATATCCGGTGTTTCAACTAGAAGTATTATTTTTGCTGAGGTAAGAGATGTTATTTTATTCGAAAATGATATTATTTCTTCAATATCATTATGCCGAAATATTGGTTGGTAATTTTTATCAAATTTGGAACTTTTCATGTCGGAGTTACTATTCACGAGTTACTATTCACGAGTTACTATTCACCAAAAAATGAAATTTTCTTCTTTTCATCCAAAATATCTATTCTGGATACTAGTTTTGATTGTATCCATGTTTTGATCATTCTTGAATTTTACTTCACTATGATTATTTATAAGGTATTTTTGGACATGGATAAATCAAAATACGAATCCTTAATATTTGTTATTTTGTTTCACAGGATTCGTTTTCTTTAAAATATTTTTCATCATCCTCAGTCTTAAATGATGATATAACTGAATATCTTTAGCCTGTAGTGCAAAGATGAATGATTTATGATGAATATCTTTGGCCCGTAGTGCAAAGATGAACAGGTGTTGAGGTGAACATGACCAACTGATGAATATCTTTGGCCTGTAGTGCAAAGATGACTATTTGATTCAAGATATTTATTGATTGATGTTACAGGGATAAAATGTTGATGATGGACTTTTAAATTCATAGATAATCGTAGATTTCATTCTCTACATAACTCTTCTATGAATTATTATTTTTCGCTGCGAATATTGATTTAAAAATTATTGTCTATTGTATTCTATTAAATTTTTCCCTGTTGAAGACTACCGATAATTTGTTGTATATTATCTTAGTCATAATATTCTTTACTGGGCTAGTTGAGCTCACCCTTTTCCTTGTTGTTCCATTTTTCTTCTCAGGAGGCGAGAATGTAGCGAATACTAGTCGGGGTGTGGAATGATAGTTCAAGACAGTTGTTTTAGTAGTCCTCACTATTTTGTAAAATAGTGTATCAATAAGTATAATGAGGACTTAATTGAGTATGAATACTGTCTAGATGACAATATTTGTATTTAAACTCACAGTATATGTGTTGTTGTAATTTGCACGACAATTGTAATAATAAAGTTGTAGTTATTTTCTGTACCATGTATTTGGCGACTCAGAATGGGTTGGATGGATTGGACCTATTTTGGCGGCGTCACAGTTGGTATCAGAGCTATAAGTAAAGAGCCCCGAGCCTCTCGCTGGTGACTTCCTGTTGATGGGGGATGCACCGAAGCCAGACTCTCCGTAGGGGACGCCGTTCTGCGGTGGCAAACTGATAGGTACCACTGTGAGGTGCTGTCCACTGATGGGACATTTGTCACAGTTGGTATCAGAGCTTAGGGATATGATCTCTGGCGGAGATCGGGGAATAGAACTAGGAGGGGAGAGACGAGTAAATCCTTCGCTAGTGTGTCCTACCTAAGCTTATTTGTTGGTCGGTCATAATATAGGGGTATTATGTGATTTGTTAATTTGTTAAATTAACCCTTGTTTATGGCAGTATTTGAGAATGTCGATTGAGAATGTTAACAGTGGAGTAAATGAGATCGTGGAGACACCTGTACTCACCAACGAGGAGAACGTGCAACAGGCTGGCAATGTTCCTCCTGTGAACAACACCACTGAGCAGACGATGAACGATGGGATGTTTAGGAGTTTTTTTCAGTTCATGCAAAACCAGACGAGGGAGACTCGTGTACAAAATACGTGTAGAAATGATAGCAACGCGCGGCTTGTCACGGCCAAGCAGTTCAAAGAGTTGGGACCACCAGAATTCTGGGGAAAGCCGGATCCGATTAAGGCAGAGACATGGGTCAAGCAAATTACCAAGATATTTGATGTCTTGGGATGCACGGAGGAACAGAAGGTTACATTTGCCACCTTTATGTTCCGTGGCGAGGCAGACTACTGGTGGGAGTCTGTGAAACGGACCCAGCCTGCCACACTCAGCATGTCTTGGGAAACGTTTCAAAAACTTTTCAACGAAATATACTTTCCTGAAAGTATTCGCCATATGAAGGAAGTAGAGTTTATTAGACTAGAGCAAAACAACATGACGGTGTCCCAATACGAGGCGAAGTTCGCAGAGTTATCCAGGTTTGCACCTCATTTGGTGGAGAATGAGCAACGTATGACGCGGATGTTTCTGAGAGGTTTGAAACTCGACATACGTCAATATCTCATTTCTCATAAATTTTCTTTATATTCAGATGTTGTGAACAAGGCTCAATTATTAGAGCGAGATAATGAGTCTGTTCAAATAGGCGACCTACAACTCGATGATAATCGTATCGGTGGCAATGGCCATCGGGACAATGATAACCATCGTGGAGGAAATTATCGTGCCAAAAATGGTAACCACTTCGGTGGTAATCATGGCCAAGATAATAGAAAAAATAATTCAAGTGGACATTTCAAGAAGAGAAGATTTAACGATGACGAGAAGACGTCGGCAGCAGCATCAGCACCAGCAACAAATTCTAGTGGAGGAGAACGACCGCCAATTAGATGTTACAGATGCGGAGAGGAGGGACACATAAGTCCAAACTGTTCACAGCCTTCCAAGGTATGTTTTAGTTGTGGAAAGGAAGGACATATCGCTCGAGATTGTACGGTAGCGAAACCAAGTTCAGCGGGGACGGTGACTCAAAAGGCTGCCCCAGAAAAGTCAAAGTTAACGGTTCCTGAAAGAGCGTTTTTCGTGACTGGTCAGAATGCGAGGAACCCGAACGAAGTTAGCACGGGTTAGTTAATTATAAATTTTTACGAAGTCTATACCTTATTAGATACCGGTTCTACCCATTCATTTATCTCTCCTGCTTATACTCAACGTTTAAAATTGACTCCGGAGAAAATTAGACTTTGACTTATCTGTTGAAACTCCGTTAGGAGAAATTTTCATCACATCCACTGTTTATAAATCTTGTTTGATCCAAGTTGGCACAATCACATTACCTGTTGACCTTATCTCTTTAAAGATACTTACTTTTGATGTGATTTTAGGGATCGATTGGTTAACTACTCATCATGCCAAAATTGATTGCTTTTGTAAGGTTGTTAGTTTTCATATTCCTAAGCAACCTGTTATTCGAATTCAAGCAACCAAACCATTGAAGTCAAACTCTTTCATATCAAGCCGTAAAGTCATTCGTTTATTGAAAAACGGATGTCAAGCTTTCTTAGCTATGTTATGGACTTGAACAAAAATACGTCAGATTTGAATGATATTTCTATTGTTAGTAAATTTCCTGATGTATTTCCTGAAGAATTTCTTGGCCTACGCGTGATATTGAATTTTGTATCATCTTTGAATCTGGTACAAAACTCACTTCTAAAATCTCATATCGAATGACTCCTATTGAACTTCGGGAGTTAAAAACCTAACTGTAGAAGTTTGTACCCGAGCCTTTATCTGGTGACTTCCTTTGTGGAATGTACAGAAGCCAGACTCTCCGTAGGGGACACCATATTCGTGCGGTAGTAAACTGATAGGTGTCATTGTGACGTGTTATCCAAGATTGGGATATGAGTCACAATTGAGAGCAACCTAAGTCAGTAATCGAAATACGTATCTTTCTAGGCTTAGCTAGTTATTATCAGAGATTCGTGTAAGAATTTTCTCGAATCGCTACCCCGTTAACTCAGCTGACTCGTAAAGATACAAAATTTGTATGGAGCGAGGAATGCGAGAAGAGTTTCCAAGATCTCAAGAGGAGACTCATTTCGGTACCTGTTTTGACAATACCATCTAGTTCGGATGGATTTGTTATCTATAGCGATGCTTCAGGCAAAGGGTTAGGATGTGTTCTCATGCAACGTGGGAAAGTCATAGCCTATGCCTCGCGACAACTCAAAGAATATGAGAGGAATTATCCTACTCATAATCTAGAGTTGGCAGCAGTCGTTTTCGCGCTAAAGATTTAGAGGCACTATCTATATGGGGAGAAAGTGGAGATATATTCAGACCATAAAAGCCTCAAATATTTCTTCACCCAAAAGAAACTCAATATGCGGCAACGACGTTGGCTCGAGTTGTTGAAAGATTACGACCACACTATTCAATACCATCCTGAAAAAGCGAACGTGGTAGCTGACGTGTTGAGTAAAAGATCGTATACGGGCACGAGTACGATATTGTCAAAGACCCATTTCGTACGACTTACAGAAGATGGAGATAAAGTTAAAGATTCCAAGAACCTGCGTGAAGATAACGAATATACGATTAGAATCGACTTTTATCGATAAAATTAAAATCGCTTAAGCTACACACCGGATGTGACAACCCCAAAATAGGTCCATTCTATCCAACCCATTCTGAGTCGTCAAATACATGGTACAGAAAATAACTACAACTCTATTACAATAATTGTCGTACAAAATACAACAACACATATGCTGTGAGTTTGAATACAAATATATACCAAATGTGACACATGTCCCAACCGTGGACAGCACCTCACAGTAACACCTTACATAAGGGTATAGTCAAAAACTGTTTTAGAAACTAGAATATTTGGGAAGTGCTCAAGGAAACCATCGTACATGGGAGGCCATGCTTCTAGGTTATGATAGATATCATATGGCCACAGAATTATCCTTGGTTGACCCAATAGACCCCAAAGAAAAACGAGAAGATTACTATCATATTCTTCCCAATGGTGAGTCTTCTCTTGACTTATCATTATCTCCACTGTATCTAACTGAGAATTTTACTTCAAACAAACACCAAGATTATATAGGTAGTGCTTGTAGATATACTCGGCAAGCGGATGTGCACAATCATGTCTTATGATGACACAAGGTTGTATGTCGTTAGACATCTTGTATTATAGTGGCAAAACACCCTTCCAACGTTGGGTTCGCCTCACCCTATTTTCTTCACCAAATATAACTACTAAATGATGACCACCGTTCTATTCCCTTGTTACCCCCGCTCGACCCAGCTACACTCTTATTACCTGAAAGGAATTGTGAAGCAAAAGGGTGAGCACAACTAGCTCAGTAAAGAATATCATGACTAAAGATAATTAAATTATCAATAACCTTCATCAATAATAAATCAGAGATTTAGAACATATGGTAAATGATAAAAATTTCAACCATAGTTGCAGCAGAACGAGCAATCCATTAGAAGAGTCAAATAGACTATAAAGTCTATTATCTTCTCCATGTTAAAAATCCACCAACAATATTTTATCCATATAACATCACTCAACAGTTCCTTTCCACAATCATATGAATAACTCATGATCATAATTGTGACTATAAATTTTTCTTCGCACCCAGGACGAAGAATATTTTCATCACCTGTCTTTACCTGAAACATCAAAGATCATGGTTATACCAAATCACAATTCCTGTTTATAATCATACTAACAAATCCATCTTTGCACTACGGGCCAAAGATATTCATCAACAAACCATCTTTGCACTACGGGCCAAAGATATTCAACAACAGTTCATCTTTGCACTACAGGCCAAAGATATTCATCAACAATTCATATTTGCACTACAGGCCAAATATATTCATATCTCAAAGAAATATATAATCATTTCAGAATTTATATAAACAATAATTATAACCATGTTGATCAATTCACCTTTGCACTTAAGCTTAAGATATTCAATTATAAATTCAATGGTCATGATCATACCAGTCACAATTCAACTTTGCACTACAGGCCAAAGAGAACCCTAGTCATGATCATACCAATAATCTACCCATCTTTACACTCCAGTGAAAGAGAATTTCAACATCAGGGTTATAAAAATGTTATATATGATGATAAAAATAATATGATTAACATATCGTTTTAATCTCAAGAGTAATATTCGTAACTCATGAATAGTAAATCATGAATAGTAACTCATGAATAGTAAATCGTGAATAGTAACTCATGAATAGTAACTCTGACACAAAAGATAGAAATTCCACAATAAAATCCATACCAATATTTCGGTATAATGATATTGAAAGAATAACATTACTTAAATTTATAAACAATTTATTTTAATTGTTTACACTTTACTAATTAATGCATTTAATCATCATAAAATGTCAACTCTTACAATTTCATCATCAATAACCAAAACCCTCATCAAAAATCTGCATATACCTCATATAGGATTCTCAAGCCATAAAATCCTATTTTCTAATTTTCTTTCTTCACAAAACATATTTAATTCATTTACTCATAACTAGACTATTTTCATGAAAAATATCAAATCAGTTCCAAAAATATTTCTTTTCTGGGATTTAGCATAATATAGTCCCATAGTGAACATATATTTTTTTTCAGAATTTTTAAAAGTCATTTACTATTTTTCATATGGCCAAAATAGCCGAATATTTAGACATTTATCAAAAATTGTACTTTTGTCTAAAAATTCTGAAATTCACAGAGTATACTCCTATCATATACATGTACTCCCAATAAAAATTTCATCAATTTTGGAGTTAACCACAAGGAATTATAAGCGGTTACTTTTAAAATAGTATTTTCTCATAAAATTCATAACTCTCAATCTATACATCCAAAAATCACCATTTTTGGACACAATCAATAAAACTCATCAAAATATCATTTCAAATTTTTCCAGAATTTTTGAAGTTCAGAAAAATTACGAAACTGAAAATCATAACAACCCTTAAAATCCCTTACTATCCCTTACTATCCCTTACAATCCCTTACCTCAAAAGAGCAGTACTTCTGACTGGATATCGGATATGATGCTGAAGAAAACTTGTACTGATGAATAGCAACTCACAAAGTATCTAAAAACTCACAAAATATGCTTCATAATATAGAGAGAGAAAGAGAGAAAGCTTATGTTTCTGGTGTGATTTTCAATTCTAACTTAGCCCTCTAATTATAGGGAAATTTTGGTAGGTTTGACCTGCAACCTGATGGCTTTACCTGCTACTATTCCCACCCACCACATTTGAAATATAATTCAGCACATTTCTTCACCAACCACAAGTGGGGCCCACTAATTCTAGAATTTTTCACCAAAATGATTAACTCCGAAAATTTAATAATTTCTGAACCAGTCATCTCGTAAAATTCATAACAAATCATACGTTCATTTTTAACGGTTCAAAATTTGTGGACATATACTCAACTTATATATGTATAACATATCCAAAAATTACCACGATCCAACGGTCGGATTAAAAATTATAACCCCCGCAAAATATCTCAAAAACCCTAATTTTTAATACCTCCATTCTGACAAAAATACTGATAAAAACCTCAACATTAACTCCTTCATTTTTTAACTACAAAAATATATCCCTCATTTATATCCACATAATATAAATATTTCCTTATCATATGAATCAATAATTAATTATTCACAAATAATATTACAGAATCACATTTATGACAACCAGGCCGTTCCCAGGAAAGAGGGGGCTTTCCAATAAGAATTTCTCCTTACTGGCGCGCAATTAGGTGACCAAACCTCTCCTTAGACAGAACTTTCTAGTCATTGCCAATAATATTATCTAATAATATTATTCAAATAATATGAATTATTAATCTGATAATGGGAAATACTGTGCAGTGACAATTATTGAACAACAATAATATAAAATTTCAACGTAGCAATTATTGAATCAATAAAATAAAATATTGAACAGTAATTACTGTAACAATTATTGAGTAGTGCCTTCTTACGTAAGAATCAATAATTTCAAAAATACTATGCAATACCGTGTGCTACTGTGCAATAACGCGTATTACTGTATTTTAACCACCGGGTATTACAACAGTGTTAACGGTAACAACTACGCCGTTATTTGTAAAAAATCAAATTTGTCGTTTTCTTCACCCGACAGTTATTCTGTTATGGGGCCCACAAATGGCTGCGTCGTCGTACGAATATTCCCCGACAGAAAGAATATTCCACGACCAAACGAATATTCCCCGACAACAATGATTATTTTATAACCACTTGCTTATTTTGAAAAAAAATTCATATATCACCTTTAACTTTAACTTTTTATCAATTTAACCATTTACTGAATCGTAATTATAAGAAAAATTGAATACTTTTATTTCATAAAATTCGGGGTCTTACACCGGAGCTGATGAATATGAAGAAGGAAGTGCAAGAAGTTGTTATTCCAAAAGCGAGAATTGGCAATGTAAGGAAAGTTCAAACCTACGATTTATTAGTCCATTTGAAATTCTCGATTGAATAGGAACTATGGCCTATAGACTCGCTTTACAGCCAAGTATGACGCGTGTTCATAACGTTTTTCACGTATCGAAGTTACGAAATTATGTGGACAACCCGAACCACGTTATTGAGTTAGAACCGGACGAGATAGCCGAAGACTTAACGTACGAGGAGGTACCTGTCAAGATCTTGGATAGAAAGGAGCATGTCCTACGTACAAAGGTCACAGCACAAGTCAAAGTTTTGTGGAGGAATCATGCTATTGAGGAAATGACCTGGGAGTTAGAAATAGAAATGAAAGCGAGGTATCCTCATCTTTTCGAAACACCAGGTACGTACGTCAATTTCGAGGACGAAATTTCATAAGGAGGAGAGGTTGTAAGACCCCAAATTATTAATAAATGAAATTTAATTTTCTTTATTTATTATTTTGAAATAGTAAGGGTTAATGTGGTTAGTTATGGGTAAAATGCGCAAATATTTCAAATAACCAGGTGGTTATAAAATATTCATTATTGTCGGGGAATATTCGCTTGGTCGTGGAATATTCTTACTGTCGGAGAATATTCGTACGACGGCGCAGTCTTTGTGGGCCCATAACGGAAAGCGATTGGATGAAGAAAACGACAAAAATAAGTTATTTATAAATAACGACGTAGTTGTTACCATTAATACTGTTGGAATACCCGGTGGTTAAAACACAGTAATACGCGTTGTTGCACAGTAGCACACGGTATTGCACCAATTATTGATTCTTACGTAAGAAGGCACTACTCAATAATTGTTACAGTAATTACTGTTCAATATTGTATTTTATTAATTCAATAATTGCTGCGTTGATATTTCATATTACTGTTGTTTTAATAATTCTCACTACACAGTATTTTCTATTATCGGAACAATAATTCATATTATCTGAATAATATTATTAGATAACATTATTGGCAATGTCTAGAAAGTTCTGTCTAAGGAGAGGTTTTGTCATCTAATTGCGCGCCAGTAAGGAGAGATCCTTATTGGAAAGCCCCCTCTTTCCTAGGAATGGCCTGGTTGCCAGTACTGTAATTCTGTAATATTATTTGTGTATAATTAATTATTAATTTATATGATGAGAAAAATAGTGATTTTATGTGGATATAGATGGAGAAAATTTTTAATGTGACAATTGTTGAAAATTAATATTTTATCTTTTTCTGATAAAATAATTCATTAAAATATATTATTTTAATAATATATTGATGATGATATTTTTACAATGAATGTGGGATATATGAGTATATGAGGAGGAAGAGTATTTTTGTGGCATTAAATGATTAGCACATGTTTTGTGTGTTGGTGGACACAATTCTTGACCGAAAATTTATTATTAACTGTAAAATCGCCCGTTTGTTAATTTTGGTCAATTTCTGTTTGGAATTTGGAAAAATTTTCTTCTGCAAAGTTGTAGAGAATTGAATTTTCTATAAAAACTCGCAAGATTCGAATTTTCTGATAAAAGATCTATTTATTACGAATTATTGAAGTTCTGAATTATTGAGTCTGAATTGATTTTTGTTACAAAAATTGTTTAAAATATGTTTTGCATTTTTAGTGCATTTGTGTGAAAAATATATTTTTGATATGGTGGGCTAAGGAAAATTTGGTTATAAATATATTATTATATTTAATTTTCTACTTTGGTGTTCTAAGCAATTTCCTATAAATAGGTGCTTAGGTTAGAATTGAAAATCACACCAGAAACACAAGTTTCTCTCTCTTTCTCTCTCTATATTAGTGAGCGTATTCTTGTGAGTATTCTAATACTTTGAGTATTGCTATACGGTGCAAGTTCAAGTCATAACCTATATCCGGTGTTTCAACTAGAAGTACTGTTTTTGCTGAGGTAAGGGATGTTATTTTATTCAAAAATGATATTATTTCTTCAATATCATTATGCCGAAATATTGGTTGGTAATTTTTATCAAATTTGGAACTTTTCATGTCGGAGTTACTATTCACGAGTTACTATTCACGAGTTACTATTCACCGAAAAATAAAATTTTCTTCTTTTCATCCAAAATATCTATTCTGGATACTAGTTTTGATTGTATCCATGTTTTGATCATTCTTGAATTTTACTTCACTATGATTATTTATAAGGTATTTTTGGACATGGATAAATCAAAATACGAATCCTTAATATTTGTTATTTTGTTTCACTGGATTCGTTTTCTTTAAAATATTTTTCATCATCCTCAGTCTTAAATAATGATATAACTAAATATCTTTGGCCTGTAGTGCAAAGATGAATGATTTATGATGAATATCTTTGGCCCGTAGTGCAAAGATGAACAGGTGTTGAGGTGAACATGACCAACTGATGAATATCTTTGGCCTGTAGTGCAAAGATGACTATTTGATTCAAGATATTTATTGATTGATGTTACAGGGATAAAATGTTGATGATGGGCTTTTAAATTCATAGATAATCGTAGATTTCATTCTTTACGTAACTCTTCTATGAATTATTATTTTTTGCTGCGAATATTGATTTAAAAATTGTTGTCTATTGTATTCTATTAAATTTTTCCCTGTTGAAGACTAACGATAATTTGTTGTATATTATCTTAGTCATAATATTCTTTACTGGGCTAGTTGAGCTCACCCTTTTCCTTGTTGTTCCATTTTTCTTCTCAGGAGGCGAGAATGTAGCGAATACTAGTCGGGGTGTGGAATGATAGTTCAAGACAGTTGTTTTAGTAGTCCTCACTATTTTGTAAAATAGTGTATTAATAAGTATAATGAGGACTTAATTGAGTATGAATAATGTCTAGATGACAATATTTGTATTTAAACTCACAGTATATGTGTTGTTGTATTTTGCACGACAATTGTAATAGTAAAGTTGTAGTTATTTTCTGTACCATGTATTTGGCGACTCAGAATGGGTTGGATGGATTGGACCTATTTTGGGGGCGTCACAATATTATTAGATAACATTATTGGCAATGTCTAGAAATTTCTGTCTAAGGAGAGGTTTGGTCATCTAATTGCGCGCCAGTAAGGAGAAATCCTTATTGAAAAACCTCCTCTTTCCTGGGAACGGCCTGGTTGTCATAAATGTGATTCTGTAATATTATTTGTGAATAATAAATTATTGATTCATATGATAAGGAAATATTTATTTTATGTGGATATAAATGAGGGATATATTTTTGTGGTTAAAAATGAAGGAGTTAATGTTGAGATTTTTATCAGTATTTTTTGTCGGAATGGAGGTATTAAAAATAAGAATTTTTGAGATATTTTACGGGGGTTATAATTTTTAATCTGACCGTTGGATCGTGGTAATTTTTGGATATGTTATACATATATAAGTTGAGTATATGTCCACAAATTTTGAACCGTTAAAAATGAACGTATGATTTATTATGAATTTTACGAGATGACTGGTTCAGTAATTGTTGAATTTTCGGATTTTATCATTTTGGTGGAAAATTCTAGAATTGGTGGGCCCCACTCTTGGTTGGTGAAGAAATGTGTTGAGATTTTTATTTAAATGTGGTAGGCTTGAATAGTAGCAGGTAAAGCCATCAGGTTGCAGGTTAAGTCTGCTTCGGCGTGCTAATATTTTCCTATAAATAGAGGGCTAAGTTAGAATTGAAAATCATACTAGAAACAAGTTTTCTCTCTTTCTTTCTCTAGATTATTGAGTGTATTTTGTGAGTATTTAGATACTTTGAGAGTTTCTATTCATCAGAGCAAGTTTCTTTCAGCCTTATACCGGTATTCCGATCAGAAGTACTGTCTTTACGAGGTAAGGGATGTTATTTTATTCGAAAATGATATTATTTCTTCAATATCATTATGCCGTGGTTGAAAATTTTTATCAAATTTGGAACTTTTCACGTCGGGGTTACTATTCACGAGTTACTATTCACCGAAAAATGAAATTTTTTTCTTTTTGTCCAAAATATCTATTCTGGGTACTAGCTTTGATTGTATCCATGTTTTGATCATTCTTGAATTTTACTTCACTATGAATAATTATAAGGTATTTTTGGACATGGATAAATCGAAATACGAATCCTTAATATTTGTTATTTTGTTTCACTGGATTCGTTTTCTTTAAGATATTTTTCATCATCCTCAGTCCTAAATGATGATATTACTGAATATCTTTGGCCTGTAGTGCAAAGATGAATGATTAACTGATGAATATCTTTGGCCCGTAGTGCAAAGATGAACAGGTGTTGAGATGAACATGACCGACTGGTGATACAAATGAATATCTTTGGCCTGTAGTGGAAAGATGAATATTTGATTAAAGATGGTTATTAATTGTTGTTACAGGGATAAAATATTGATGATGGACTTTTAAATATTAGAAGATAGTAGAACTCATTCTCTACTTGACTCTTCTAATGGTTTGCTGTTTCCGCTGCAGTTATTGATTTAAAACTTGTTGTCTATTGTATTCTATTAGATATCTTCCTGTTGAAGACTAACGATAATTTGTTCTGTATTATCTTAGTCATAATGTTCTTTACTGGGCTAGTTGAGCTCACCCTTTTCCTTTTTGTTCCATTTTTCTCAGGAGGCGAGAATGTAGCGAGTACTAGTCGAGATATGGAATGATGGTTCTAGAAGTTATTTTAGTAGTCCTCACCATTTTTGTGAAATAATGTATCAATAATTGTAATGAAGACTTATTTGAGTGTGGATATTGTCTAGATGACAATATTTATATTTAAATTCACAGTTCTTATGTTGTAACAGTAAAGATGTAGTTGTTTCTGTACCGTGTATTTTGACAACTCAGAATGGGTGTTGTATACCTATTTTGGGGGTGTCACAGTTGGTATCAGAGCTTAGGGATATGATCTCTGGTGGAGATCGGGGAATAGAACTAGGAGGGGAGAGACGAATAAATCATTCGCTAGTGTGTCCTACCTAAGGTTATTTATTGGTCAGTCATAATATAGGGGTATTATGTGATTTGTTAATTTATTTAATTAACCCTTGTTTTATGGCAGTATTTGAGAATGTCTACTGAGAATGTTAACAGTGGAGTAAATGAGATCGTGGAGACACCGGTGCTTACCCACTAGGAGAACGTGCAACAGGCTGACAATGTTCCTTGTGACAACCCCAAAATAGGTTCATTCCACCCAACCCATTCTGAGTCGTCAAATACATGGTACAGAAAATAACTACAACTTTATTACAACAATTGTCGTGCAAAATACAACAACACATATGTTGTGAGTTTGAATACAAATATATACCAAATGTGACTCATGTTCCAACCGTGGACATCACCTCACAATAACACCTTACATAAAGGTATAGTCAAAAACTGTTTTAGAAATTAGAATCTTTGGGAAGTGCTCAAGGAAACCTTCGTACATGGGAGGCCACGCGTCTAGGTTATGATAGATATCATATGGCCACAGAATTATCCTTGGTTGACCCAATAGACCCCAAAGAAAAACGAGAAGATTACTATCATATTCTTCCCAATGGTGAGTCTTCTCTTGACTTATCATTATCTCCACTGTCTCAAATTGAGAATTATACTTCAAACAAACACCAAGATTATATAGGTAGTGCCCATAGATATACTCAGCAAGTGGATGAGCACAACCCTGTCCTATGATGACACGAGGTTGTATGTCATTAGACATCTTGTATGATAGTGACAAAACACCCTTCCAACGTTGGGTTCGCCTCACCCTATTTTCTTCACCAAATATAACTACTAAATGATGACCACCGTTCTATTCCCTTGTTACCCCCGCTCGACCCAGCTACACTCTTATTACCTGAAAGGAATTGTGAAGCAAAAGGGTGAGCACAACTAGCTCAGTAAAAAATATCATGACTAAAGATAATTCAATTATCAATAGCCTTCATCAACAATAAATCAGAGATTTAGAACATATGGTAAATGATAAAAATTTCAACCATAGTTGCAGCGGAACGAGCAATCCATTAGAAGAGTCAAATAGACTATAAAGTCTATTATCTTCTCCATGTTAAAAATCCACCAACAATATTTTATCCATGTAACATCACTCAACAGTTCCTTTCCACAATCATATGAATAACTCATAATCATAATTGTGACTATAAATTTTTCTTCGCACCCAGGACGAAGAATATTTTCATCACCTGTCTTTACCTGAAACATCAAAGATCATGGTTATACCAAATCACAGTTCCTGTTTATAATCATACTAACAAATCCATCTTTGCACTACGGGCCAAAGATATTCATCAACAAACCATCTTTGCACTACGGGCCAAAGATATTCAACAACAGTTCATCTTTGCACTACAGGCCAAAGATATTCATCAACAGGCCATCTTTGCACTACATGCCAAAGATATTCATCAACAATTCATATTTGCACTACAGGCCAAATATATTCATATCTCAAAGAAATATATAATCATTTCAGAATTTATATAAACAATAATTATAACCATGTTGATCAATTCACCTTTGCACTTAAGCTTAAGATATTCAATTATAAATTCAATGGTCATGATCATACCAGTCACAATTCAACTTTGCACTACAGGCCAAAGAGAACCCTAGTCATGATCATACCAATAATCTACCCATCTTTACACTCCAGTGAAAGAGAATTTCAACATCAGGATTATAAAAATGTTATATATGATGATAAAAATAATATGATCAACATATAGTTTTAATCTCAAGAGTAATATTCGTAACTCATGAATAGTAACCCCGACACAAAAGATAGAAATTCTACAATAAAATTCATACCAATATTTCGGTATAATGATATTGAAAGAATAACATTACTTAAATTTATAAACAATTTATTTTAATTGTTTACACTTTACTAATTAATGCATTTAATCATCATAAAATGCCAACTCTTACAATTTCATCATCAATAACCAAAACCCTCATCAAAAATCTGCATATACCTCATATAGGATTCTCAAGCCATAAAATCCTATTTTCCAATTTTCTTTCTTCACAAAACATATTTAATTCATTTACTCATAACTAGACCATTTTCATAAAAAATACCAAATCAGTTCCAAAAATATTTCTTTTCTGGGATTTAGCATAATATAGTCCCATAGTGAACATATATTTTTCTCAGAATTTTTAAAAGTCATTTACTATTTTTCATATGGCCAAAATAGCCGAATATTTAGACATTTATCAAAAATTGTACTTTTGTCTAAAAATTCTGAAATTTACAGAGTATACTCCTATCATATACATGTACTCCCAATAAAAATTTCATCAATTTTGGAGTTAACCACAAGGAATTATAAGCTGTTACTTTTAAAATAGTCTTTTCTCATAAAATTCATAACTCTCAATCTATACATCCAAAAATCACCATTTTTGGACACAATCAAGAAAACTCATCAAAATATCATTTCAAATTTTTCCAGAATTTTTGAAGATCAGAAAAATTACGAAACTGAAAATCATAACAACCCTTAAAATCCCTTAATATCCCTTACTATCCCTTACTATCCCTTACATCAAAAGAGCAGTACTTCTGACTGGATATCGGATATGATGCTGAAGGAAACTTGCACTAATGAATAGCAACTCACCAAGTATCTAAAAACTCACAAAATATGCTTCATAATATAGAGAGAGAAAGAGAGAAAGCTTATGTTTCTGGTGTGATTTTCAATTCTAACTTAGCCCTCTATTTATAGGAAAATTTTGGTAGGTTTGACCTGCAACCTGATGGCTTTACCTGCTACTATTCCCACCCACCACATTTGAAATATAATTCAGCACATTTCTTCACCAACCACAAGTGGGGCCCACCAATTCTAGAATTTTCCACCAAAATGATAAACTCCGAAAATTCAACAATTTCTGAACCAGTCATCTCGTAAAATTCATAATAAATCATACGTTCATTTTTAACGGTTCAAAATTTGTGGGCATATACTCAACTTATATATGTATAACATATCCAAAAATTACCACGATCCAACGGTCGGATTAAAAATTATAACCCCCGCAAAATATCTCAAAAACCCTGATTTTTAATACCTCCATTCCGACAAAAATACGGATAAAAATCTCAACATTAATCCTTCATTTTTTAACCACAAAAATATATCCCTCATTTATATCCACATAAAATAAATATTTTCTTATCATATGAATCAATAATTAATTATTCACAAATAATATTACAGAATCATATTTATGACAACCAGGCCGTTCCCAGGAAAGAGGGGGCTTTCCAATAAGGATTTCTCCTTACTGGCGCGCAATTAGATGACCAAACCTCTCCTTAGACAGAACTTTCTAGACATTGCCAATAATGCTATCTAATAATATTATTCAAATAATATGAATTATTGATCTGATAATAGAAAATACTGTGCAGCAACAATTATTGAAATAAAAATAATATAAAATATCAACGCAGCAATTATTGAATCAATAAAGTAAAATTGTGACGCCCCCAAAATAGGTCCAATCCATCCAACCCATTCTGAGTCGCCAAATACATGGTAGAGAAAATAACTACAACTTTATTATTACAATTGTCGTGTAAAATACGACAACACATACTGTGAGTTTAAATACAAATATTGTCTTCTAGACAATATCCACACTCAAATAAGTCCTCATTACAATTATTCAAACACTAATTTACAGAAATAGTGAGGACTGCTAAAACATCTTTCTAGAACCATCACTCCATACCCCGACTAGATCCTGCTATGTTCTCACCTCCTGAGAAGAAAAATGGAACAAAAAGGAAAAGGGTGAGCTCAACTAGCCCAGTAAAGAATATTATGACTAAGATAATATACAACAAATTATCGTTAGTCTTCAACAGGAAAAAATTTGATAGAATATAATCGACAACAAGTTTTAGATCAACAACTGCAGCGGAAACAACAAACCATTAGAAGAGTCAAGTAGAGAAAGAATTCTACTATCTTCTAAGATTTAAAAGTCCATCATCAATATTTAATCCCTGTAACATCAATTAATAATCATCTTTATCCAAATATTCATCTTTGCACTACAGGCCAAAGATATTCATTTGTATCACCTGTCAGTCATGTTCATCTCAACATCTGTTCATCTTTGCACTACAGGCCAAAGATATTCATCAAGTAATCATACATCTTTGCACTACAGGCCAAAGATATTCAGTAATATCATCATTTAGGACAGAGGATGATGAAAAATATCTTAAAGAGAACGAATCCAGTGAGACAGAAGGACAAATAGTAGGGATTCATATAACAGTTTATCCAAGATCAATAATACTTCATAATAATCAATTGTGAAGCAGAATTCAAAAATAAAGATCAAAACATGGATACAATCAAAGATAGTAACCATAACAGACATCTTGGACAAAAAGGGAAATTTTATTTTTCGGTGAATAGTGCCGTATTCGTGAATAGTACCGTATACGTGAATAGTGTCGTATACGTGAATAGTAACCCCGACACAAAAAGTTCTAAATTTGATAAAAACTCATATCAATATTTCAGCATAATGATATTGAAGAAAATAATATCATTAAGAAGAAAATAATATCCCTTACCTCAAGATATCAGTACTTCTGGTCGGAATACCAATATAAGGCTGAAAGAAACTTGCTCTGATGAATAGAAACTCTCAAAGTATCTAAATACTCACAAAATACACTCAATAATCTAGAGAGAGAAAGAGAGAAAACTTGTTTCTGGTGTGATTTTCAATTCTAACTTAGCCCTCTATTTATAGAAAAATTTTAGTAGGTTTGACCTGCAACCTGATGGCTTTACCTGCTACTATTCCCACCCACCACATTTGAAATATAATTCAGCACATTTCTTCACCAACCCAAGTGGGGCCCACCAATTCTAGAATTTTTCATCAAAATGACAAACTCCGAAAATTCAACAATTTCTGAACCAGTCATCTCGTAAAATTCATAATAAATCATACGTTCATTTTTAACGGTTCAAAATTTGTGGACATATACTCAACTTATATATGTATAATATATCCAAAAATTACCATGATCCAACGGTCGGATTAAAAATTATAACCCCCGCAAAATATCTCAAAAACCCTGATTTTTAATACCTTCATTCCGACAAAAATACTGATAAAAACCTCAACATTAACTCCTTCATTTTTAACCACAAAAATATATCCCTCATTTATATCCACATAAAATAAATATTTCCTTATCATATGAATCAATAATTAATTATTCACAAATAATATTACAGAATCACATTTATGACAACCAGGCCGTTCCCAGGAAAGAGGGGGCTTTCCAATAAGGATTTCCCCTTACTGGCGCGCAATTAGATGACCAAACCTCTCATTAGGCAGAACTTTCTAGACATTGTCAATAATGTTATCTAATAATATTATTCAAATAATATGAATTATTGATCTGATAATGGAAAATACTGTGCAGCAACAATTATTGAAACAACAATAATATAAAATATCAACGCAGCAATTATTGAATCAATAAAATAAAATATTGAATAATAACTACTGTAACAATTATTGAGTAGTGCCTTCTTACGTAAGAATCAATAATTGGTGCAATACCGTGTGCTACTGTATTTTAACCACCGGGTATTCCAACAGTATTAACGGTAACAACTACGCCGTTATTTATAAACAACTTATACTTGTCGTTTTCTTCATCCAATCGCTTTCCGTTATGGGGCCCACACAAGGCTGTGCCGTCGTACGAATTTTCCCCGACAGCAAGAATATTCCACGACCAAACGAATATTCCCCGACAAAATGAATATTTTATAACCACTTGCTTATTTTATAAAATTTACACATTTCACCCATAACCAAAGTATTATATCAAATTAGCCCCTTATTATTCACAATAATATTTAGAGAAAATTTGATTTTAATCATTAATAAGTTGGGGTCTTGCAACCTCCCCTCCTTATGAAATTTCGTCCTCGAAATTGACGTACGTACCTGATGTTTCAAAAAGGTGAGGATACCTCGCTTTCATTTCTGATTCCAACTCCCAGGTCATTTCTTCAATAGCATGGTTTCTTCACAAAACCTTAACTTGTGGTATAACCTTCGTGCGTAGGACATGCTCTTTCCTATCCAAGATCTTAACAGGTACCTCCTCGTACGTTAAATCTTCAGCTATCTCGTCTGGTTCTAACTCAATAATGTGGTTCGGGTCTTTAACATATTTACGAAGCATAGATATGTGAAAAACATTATGAACACGAGACATGCTTGGAGGTAATGCGAGTCTATATGCCACATTTTCTATTCGCTCAATAATCTCAAATGGACCAACAAATCTTGGATTGAGCTTTCCTCTCTTCCCAAATCTTGTAACTCCCTTCCATGGTGCAACACGTAACAATACATGATCCCCAATATTAAATTTCACGTCCTTCCGATGAAGATCAGCATAACTCTTTTGTTGATCCTGTGCCGTTTGTATACGTTGTCGAATCGTTTGGATCTTTTCTGTAGTAATGCGTACCAACTCTGGTCCCAACAATGTTGCTTCACCCACCTCGTCCCAGCATACTGGAGAACGACATTTTCTTCCATACAACGCCTCGAATGGAGCCACACCTATGCTCGCCTGATAACTGTTGTTGTAGGAGAATTCCACCAATGGTAGGTACTTATCCCAACTCCCTTTGAGATCTAGGACACAAAGTCTTAATAGATCTTCAAGAGTTTGAATAGTCCTCTCTGATTGTCCGTCCGTTTGAGGATGGTATGCCGAACTGAATTGTAAATCCGTGCCCATAGCTTTCTGCAAGCTAACCCAAAATCGTGAAGTGAATCTTGGGTCACGATCCGAAACTATGGATACTGGCATGCCATGCAATCTCACAATCTCATTCACGTACATACTAGCAAGACGTTCAAGGGAATAAGTCTCACGTATCGGCAAGAATGGAGCGGACTTGGTTAATCTATCAACAATAACCCAAATCGCATCTATGCCTTGAGAAACCTTGGGAAGACCCGTAACAAAATCCATAGTAATGTGTTCCCACTTCCATTTCAAAATCTCAAGTGGTTGCAATGGACCCTTTGGCACTTGATGCTCCGCCTTTACACGTTGACAAGTTAAACACCTCGAGATAAACTCCGCGATCTCTCTTTTCATATTGCTCCACCAAAATGTATGTCGAAGATCGTGATACATTTTGGTACTTCCAGGATGGATTGCAAACGATGTGTTGTGTGCCTCCATCATTATTCTATGCTTCAAGTCAAAATTATTAGGAACACAAAGTCTGGAGTTGACTCGAAGTATTCCTTCTTCATCGATTCTTGCTTTTGGAATAGCACCTTCTTGCACTTTCTTCTTCATACGCATCAGCTCCATGTCCGTAGCTTGAGCAACTTTAACTTTATCGATTAAAGTCGGTTCTACTCGTATATTTGATATCATCATGTGGGTACTTGGAGCCTTCATCTCTATCTCCATCCTTTGTAAGTCATACAAAATGGGCCTTTGTGTTAACAATATTGCACTCGTACCCGCATATGATCTTCTACTCAATGCGTCAGCTACTACGTTTGCTTTTCCAGGATGATATTGGATGATATGATCGTAATCTTTCAACAGCTCAAGCCAACATCGTTGCCGCATGTTGAGTTCCTTTTGGGTGAAGAAATATTTGAGGCTTTTATGATCTGTATAGATCTCCACTTTCTCCCCATATAGGTAGTGTCTCCAGATCTTCAACACAAAAATGACTGCTGCCAACTCCAAATCATGAGTAGGATAATTCCTCTCATATTCTTTGAGTTGTCGTGAGGCATAGGCTATGACTTTCCCATATTGCATGAGAACACATCCTAACCCTTTGCCTGAAGCATCGCTGTAGATAACAAATCCATCCGAACCAGATGGTATTGTCAGAACAGGTGCCGAAATGAGTCTCCTCTTGAGTTCTTGGAAACTCTTCTCGCATTCCTCACTCCATACAAATTTTGTATCTTTCCGAGTCAGCTAAGTTAACGGAGTAGCGATTCGAGAAAATCCTTCCACGAATCTCCGATAGTAACCAGTTAAGCCCAGAAAGCTCGGTATTTCGATTACTAACTTAGGTTGCTCTCAACTGTGACTCATATCCCAATCTTGGATAGCACGTCACAATTGCACCTATCAGTTTACTACCATACGAATATGGCATCCCCTACGGAGAGTCTGGCTTCAGTGCATCCCCCATCAACAGGAAGTCACCAGCGAGAGGCTCGGGGCTCTTTACTTATAGCTCTGATACCAACTGTGACGCCCCCAAAATAGGTCCAATCCATCCAACCCATTCTGAGTCGCCAAATACATGGTACAGAAAATAACTACAACTTTATTATTACAATTGTCGTGCAAAATACGACAACACATACTGTGAGTTTAAATACAAATATTGTCTTCTAGACAATATCCACACTCAAATAAGTCCTCATTACAATTATTCAAACACTATTTTACAGAAATAGTGAGGACTGCTAAAACATCTTTCTAGAACCATCACTCCATACCCCGACTAGATCCTGCTATGTTCTCACCTCCTGAGAAGAAAAATGGAACAAAAAGGAAAAGGGTGAGCTCAACTAGCCCAGTAAAGAATATTATGACTAAGATAATATACAACAAATTATCGTTAGTCTTCAACAGGGAAAAATCTGATAGAATATAATCGACAACAAGTTTTAGATTAACAACTGCAGCGGAAACAGCAAACCATTAGAAGAGTCAAGTAGAGAAAGAATTCTACTATCTTCTAAGATTTAAAAGTCCATCATCAATATTTTATCCCTGTAACATCAATTAATAATCATCTTTATCCAAATATTCATCTTTGCACTACAGGCCAAAGATATTCATTTGTATCACCTGTCAGTCATGTTCATCTCAACATCTGTTCATCTTTGCACTACAGGCCAAAGATATTCATCAAGTAATCATACATCTTTGCACTACAGGCCAAAGATATTCAGTAATATCATCATTTAGGACAGAGGATGATGAAAAATATCTTAAAGAGAACGAATCCAGTGAGACAGAAGGACAAATAGTAGGGATTCATATAACAGTTTATCCAAGATCAATAATACTTCATAATAATCAATTGTGAAGCAGAATTCAAAAATAAAGATCAAAACATGGATACAATCAAAGATAGTAACCATAACAGACATCTTGGACAAAAAGGGAAATTTTATTTTTCGGTGAATAGTGCCGTATTCGTGAATAGTACCGTATACGTGAATAGTGTCGTATACGTGAATAGTAACCCCGACACAAAAAGTTCTAAATTTGATAAAAACTCATATCAATATTTCAGCATAATGATATTGAAGAAAATAATATCATTAAGAAGAAAATAATATCCCTTACCTCAAGATATCAGTACTTCTGGTCGGAATACCAATATAAGGCTGAAAGAAACTTGCTCTGATGAATAGAAACTCTCAAAGTATCTAAATACTCACAAAATATACTCAATAATCTAGAGAGAGAAAGAGAGAAAACTTGTTTCTGGTGTGATTTTCAATTCTAACTTAGCCCTCTATTTATAGAAAAATTTTAGTAGGTTTGACCTGCAACCTGATGGCTTTACCTGCTACTATTCCCACCCACCACATTTGAAATATAATTCAGCACATTTCTTCACCAACCCCAAGTGGGGCCCACCAATTCTAGAATTTTCCATCAAAATGACAAACTCCGAAAATTCAACAATTTCTGAACCAGTCATCTCGTAAAATTCATAATAAATCATACGTTCATTTTTAACGGTTCAAAATTTGTGGACATATACTCAACTTATATATGTATAATATATCCAAAAATTACCATGATCCAACGGTCGGATTAGAAATTATAACCCCCGCAAAATATCTCAAAAACCCTGATTTTTAATACCTCCATTCCGACAAAAATACTGATAAAAACCTCAACATTAACTCCTTCATTTTTAACCACAAAAATATATCCCTCATTTATATCCACATAAAATAAATATTTCCTTATCATATGAATCAATAATTAATTATTCACAAATAATATTACAGAATCACATTTATGACAACCAGGCCGTTCCCAGGAAAGAGGGGGCTTTCCAATAAGGATTTCTCCTTACTGGCGCGCAATTAGATGACCAAACCTCTCCTTAGACAGAACTTTCTAGACATTGTCAATAATGTTATCTAATAATATTATTCAAATAATATGAATTATTGATCTGATAATGGAAAATACTGTGCAGCAACAATTATTGAAACAACAATAATATAAAATATCAACGCAGCAATTATTGAATCAATAAAATAAAATATTGAATAATAACTACTGTAACAATTATTGAGTAGTGCCTTCTTACGTAAGAATCAATAATTGGTGCAATACTGTGTGCTACTGTATTTTAACCACCGGGTATTCCAACAGTATTAACGGTAACAACTACGCCATTATTTATAAACAACTTATACTTGTCGTTTTCTTCATCCAATCGCTTTCCGTTATGGGGCCCACACAAGGCTGTGCCGTCGTACGAATATTCCCCGACAGCAAGAATATTCCACGACCAAACGAATATTCCCCGACAAAATGAATATTTTATAACCACTTGCTTATTTTACAAAATTTACACATTTCACCCATAACCAAAGTATTATATCAAATTAGCCCCTTATTATTCATAATAATATTTAGAGAAAATTTAATTTTAATCATTAATAAGTTGGGGTCTTACAAAAATATTAAACAGTAATTACTGTAACAATTATTGAGTAGTGCCTTCTTACGTAAGAATCAATAATTTTAAAAATACTGTGCAATATCGTGTGCTACTGTGCAATAACGCGTATTACTGTATTTTAACCAACGGGTATTCCAACAGTGTTAACGGTAACAACTACGCCGTTATTTGTAAAAACTCAAATTTGTCGTTTTCTTCATCCGACAGTTATTCTGTTATGGGGCCCACAAATGGCTGCGCCGTCGTACGAATATTCTCCGACAGAAAGAATATTCCACGACCAAACGAATATTCCCCGACAACAATGATTATTTTATAACCACTTGCTTATTTTGAAAAAAAATTTCATATTTCACCCATAACTTTAAACTTTTATCAATTTAACCATTTACTGAATAGTAATTATAAGAAAAATTGAATACTTTTATTTCATAAAATTCGAGGTCTTACATTCCTCCTGTGAACAACACCAATGAGCAGATGATGAACGATGGAATGTTTAGAAGTTTTTTGTAATTCATGCAAAACCAGACGAGGGAGACTCGTGTTCAAAATACAGGAGGAAATGATAGCAATTCACGGTTTGTCACAGCCAAACAGTTCAAAGAATTGGGACCACCAGAATTTAAGGGAAAGCCGAATCCGATCATGGCGGAAACGTGGGTCAAACAAATTACCAAGATATTCGATGTCTTGGGATGCACGGAGAAACAGAAGGTTCCATTCGCCACTTTTATGTTCCGTGGCGAGGCAGACTACTGGTGGGAGTCTGTGAAGCGTACCCATCCAGCCGCACTCAGCATGTCTTGGGAGACATTTCAGAAACTATTCAATGATAAGTATTTTTCTGAAAGTATTCGTCATATGAAGGATGCAGAGTTTATTAGACTAGAGCAGAATAACATGACGGTGTCTCAGTACGAGGCGAAGTTTGCAGAGTTGTCCAGGTTTGCACCTCATTTGGTGGAGAATGAGGAACGTATGACGAGGATATTTCTGAGAGGTTTGAAACCCAACATACGTCAATATCTCATTTCTCATAAATTTTCTCTCTATTCAGATGTTGTCAACAGGGCTCAATTATTAGAGCGAGATAACGAGTACGGTCAACTAAGGGACCACAACTAGGATCATATCGGTGACAGCAGTCATCAGAACAATGATAACCAGCGGAAAAAAAAAATACAGACAAGAACGGTAACCACTCTAGTGGTAATCGTGGCTATGAAAATAGAAGAAGCGAGTCGGGAGGAGATTTTAAAAAGAGGAGATTCAACAATGACAATACGAAGACGTCAGCACCAGTAGCAACTGGTTCTAAGGGAGGAGAACGACCACCGGTTATATGCTATAAGTGCGGAAAAGAAGGACATATCAGCCCAAACTGCCCACAACAGTTTAAGGTATGTTATAATTGTGGAAAGGAAGGACATATCGCTCGAGATTGCACTATAGCAAAACCAAGTCCAGCCGGGATGGTGACTCAAAAAGCTGTCCCAGAAAAGATATAGTCAACGGTTCCTGGAAGAGCGTTTGTCGTGACTGGTAAACATGCGAGGAACCCAAACGAGGTGATCACGGGTAAGCTAATCATAAATTCATGCGAAGTTTATACCTTATTAGATACCGGTTCTACCCATTCTTTTATCTCTCCTGCTTGTGCTCAACGTTTAAACTTGACTCCGGAGAAGTTAGACTTTGATTTATTTGTGGAGACTCCGTTAGGAGAAACTTTCATCACATCCACTGTTTATAAATCTTGTTTGATCCAAGTTGGCACCATCACATTACCTGTTGACCTTATCTCTTTAAAGATACTTACTTTTGATGTGATTTTAGGGATTGATTGGTTAACTACTCATCATGCCAAAATTGATTGTTTTCGTAAGGTTGTTAGTTTTCATATTCCTAACCAACCTGTTGTACGAATTCAAGCAACTAAGCCATTAAAATCAATCACTGTTATATCAAGCCATAAAGCTATTCGTTTATTAAAAAACGGATGTCAAGCTTTCTTAGCCCATGTTATGGATTTGAATAAAGACACGTCAAATTTGAATAATATTCCTGTTGTTATTGACTTTCCTGACGTATTTCCTGAAGAACTTCCCGGTCTACCCCCGGAACGTAAAATTGAATTCTTTATTGATCTT
Organism: Panax notoginseng; assembly: GCA_016801055.1. Classification (NCBI taxonomy): domain Eukaryota; kingdom Viridiplantae; phylum Streptophyta; class Magnoliopsida; order Apiales; family Araliaceae; genus Panax; species Panax notoginseng. The sequence goes on from CM029014.1 coordinate 10,668,421, forward strand.
GAACCTGGTACAAAGCCCATTTCTAAAACCCCATATCGAATGGCTCCTATTGAACTTCAAGAGTTAAAGGTCCAACTACAAGAGTTGTTGGACATCGGTTTCATTCGTCCTAGTACATCTCCTTGGGGTGCTCCTGTGTTATTTGTAAAGAAGAAAGACGGGAGTATGCGACTTTGTATTGATTACCGGGAATTAAACCATGTCACTATTAAGAATAGGTATCCGCTACCTCGTATTGATGACCTGTTTGACCAGTTACAAGGAGCACAATTCTTTTTAAAGATCGATCTTCGTTCTGGATATCATCAGCTGAAGGTTAAAACTGAGGATATTCCAAAGACTGCCTTCAGAATTCGGTACGGGCATTATGAATTCCTAGTCATGTCTTTTGGATTGACTAATGCTCCTGCGACTTTCATGGGTATGATGAACCGAGTATTCAAGGATTATTTGGATCAGTTCGTTGTTGTCTTTATTGATAACATCCTCATATATTCCAAAAACCGTGAAGATCATGAGCATCATTTGAAGCTGGTACTCCAAAGGCTGCGTGAAAACAAGTTATATGCTAAGTTGAAGAAATGCGAGTTCTGGCTTGAGGAAGTAGCATTCCTAGGGCACGTGGTGTCAAAATATGGAGTATCTATTGACCCGGCGAAGATTGAAGCAATACAAAGTTGGGAGCAACCAAAGACGGTGACCGAAGTACGTAACTTTTTGGGCTTAGCTGGTTATTATCGGAGATTCGTGGAAGGGTTTTCTCGAATTACTACCCCGTTAACTCAGCTGACTCGGAAAGATATCAAATTCGTATGGAGCGAGGAATGCGAGAAGTGTTTTCAAGAGCTTAAGAGGAGACTCATTTCGGCACCTGTTTTGACCATACCATCTGGTTCGGATGGATTTGTTATCTACAGCGATGCTTCAGGCAAAGGGCTAGGATGTGTTCTCATGCAACGTGGAAAAGTTATAGTCTATGCCTCGCGACAACTTAAAGAATATGAGAGAAATTATCCTACTCATGATCTAGAGTTGGCAGCAGTCGTTTTCGCGCTAAAGATCTGGAGGCACTATCTAAATGGGGAGAAAGTGGAGATTTATTCAGACCATAAAAGCCTCAAATATTTTTTCACTCAAAAAGAACTCAACATGCGGCAACGACGTTGGCTCGAGTTGTTGAAAGCTTACGACCACACTATTCAATACCATCCTGGAAAAGTAAACGTGGTAGCTGACGCGTTGAGTAGAAGATCATATGCAGGAACGAGTGCGATGATGTCAAGTATACGCATAGAACCAACTTTAATTAATAAAGTTAAAGTTGCTCAAACCACAGACCCGGAGCTGATGCGTATGAAGAAGAAAGTGCAAGAAGGTGCTATTCCAGAAGTAAGAATCGATGAAGAAGGAATACTTCGAGTCCACTCCAGACTTTGTGTTCCTAACGATTCTGATTTGAAGTACAAGATCATGATGGAAGCACACAATACGCCATTTGCAATCCATCTTGGAAGTACCAAAATGTATCGTGATCTTCCATAAACGTATGATTTATTATGAATTTTACGAGATGACTGGTTCAGGAATTGTTGAATTTTCGGAGTTTATCATTTTGATGAAAAATTTTAGAATTGATGGGCCCCACTCTTGGTTGGTGAAGAAATGTGCTGAGATTTTTATTCAAATGTGGTAGGCTTGAATAGTATTAGGTAAAGCCATCAGGTTGCAGGTTAAGTCTGCTTCGGCGTGCTAACATTTTCCTATAAATATAGGGCTAAGTTAGAATTGAAAATCACACCAGAAACAAGTTTTCTCTCTTTCTCTCTCTAGATTATTGAGTGTATTTTGTGAGTATTTAGATACTTTGAGAGTTTCTATTCATCAGAGCAAGTTTCTTTCAGCCTTATACCGGTATTCCCACCAGAAGTACTGTCTTTACAAGGTAAGGGATGTTATTTTATTCGAAAATGATATTATTTCTTTAATATCATTATGCCGAAATATTGGTTAAAAATTTTTATCAAATTTAGAACTTTTCACGTCGGGGTTACTATTCACGAGTTACTATTCACCGAAAAATGAAATTTTCTTCTTTTCGTCCAAAATATCTATTCTGGGTACTAGCTTTGATTGTATCCATGTTTTGATCATTCTTGAATTTTACTTCACTATGAATAATTATAAGGTATTTTTGGACATGGATAAATCGAAATACGAATCCTTAATATTTGTTATTTTGTTTCACTGGATTCGTTTTTTTTAAGATATTTTTCATCATCCTCAGTCCTAAATGATGATATTACTGAATATCTTTGGCCTGTAGTGCAAAGATGAATGATTAACTGATGAATATCTTTGGCCCGTGCAAAGATGAACAGGTGTTGAGATGAACATGACCGACTGGTGATACAAATGAATATATTTGGCCTGTAGTGCAAAGATGAATATTTGATTAAAGATGGTTATTGATTGTTGTTACAGGGATAAAATATTGATGATGAACTTTTAAATCTTAGAAGATAGTAGAACTCATTCTCTACTTGACTCTTCTAATGGTTTGCTGTTTCCGCTGCAGTTATTGATTTAAAACTTGTTGTCTATTGTATTCTATTAGATTTTTCCCTGTTGAAGACTAACGATAATTTGTTCTGTATTATCTTAGTCATAATGTTCTTTACTGGGCTAGTTGAGCTCACCCTTTTCCTTTTTGTTCCATTTTTCTCAGGAGGCGAGAATGTAGCGAGTACTAGTCGGGGTATGGAATGATGGTTCTAGAAGTTATTTTAGTAGTCCTCACTATTTTTGTGAAATAATGTATCAATAATTGTAATGAGGACTTATTTGAGTGTGGATATTGTCTAGATGACAATATTTGTATTTAAACTCACAGTTCTTATGTTGTAACAGTAAAGATGTAGTTGTTTCTGTACCATGTATTTTGGCGACTCAGAATGGGTGTTGTATACCTATTTTGGGGGCGTCACAACCGATTTGAACCAAACAAGACTTATAAACAGTTGATGTAATGAAGGTTTCTCCCAACGGAGTTTCTACAGATAAGTCAAAGTCTAATTTCTCCGTAGTCAAATTTAATCGTTGAGCGCAAATAGGAGAAATAAAAGAATGGGTAGAACCGGAATCAAATAAGGTATAGACTTCGCTAGAGTTTATGATAAGCCTATTCGTGATGACCTCATTCGGGTTCCTTGCTTTCTGGGAGGTCATAACAAACGCTCTCCCTTGTACTACCGGTTTTGATTTTTCTGGAACGGCCTTTGATGCCTCCATCCTGGCTGAACTTGTCTTCGATGAACGACAAAATCTGGTTAAGTGACCTTCTCTTCCACAATTATAGCATGCTTTGGACGGCATCGCGCAGTTTGGACTGATGTGTTGTAAGACCCCGAATTTTGTGAAATAAAAGTATTCAATTTTTCTTAAAATTACTATTCAGTAAATGGTTAAATTGATAAAGTTTAAAGTTATGAGTGAAATATGATTTTTTTCAAAATAAGCAAGTGGTTATAAAATAATCATTGTTGTCGGGGAATATTCGTTTGGTCGTGGAATATTCTTTCTGTCGGGGAATATTCGTACGACGGCGCAGCCATTTGTGGGCCCCATAACAGAATAACTGTCGGGTGAAGAAAACGACAAAATTGAGTTTTTATAATTAACGGCGTAGTTGTTACCGTTAACACTGTTGGAATACCCGGTGGTTAAAATACAGTAATACGCGTTATTGCACAGTAGCACACGGTATTGCATAGTATTTTTGAAATTATTGATTCTTACGAAGGAAGACACTACTCAATAATTGTTGCAGTAATTACTGTTCAATATTTTATTTTATTGATTCAATAATTGTTGCTTTGATATTTTATATTATTGTTGTTTCAATAATTGTTGCTGCACAGTATTTTCCTTTATCAGATCAATAATTCATATTATTTGAATAATATTATTAGATAACATTATTGTCAATGTCTAGAAAGTTCTGTCTAAGGAGAGGTTTGGTCATCTAATTGCGCGCCAGTAAGGAGAAATTCTTATTGGAAAGCCCCCTCTTTCCTGGGAACGGCCTGGTTGTCATAAATGTGATTCTATTATATTATTTCTGAATAATTAATTATTGATTCATATGATAAGAAAATATTTATTTTATGTGGATATAAATGAGGGATATATTTTTGTGGTTAAAAAATGAAGGAGTTAATGTTGAGGTTTTTATCAGTATTTTTGTCGGAATGGAGGTATTAAAAATTAGAGTTTTTGAGATATTTTGCGGGGGTTATAATTTTTAATCCGATCGTTGGATCGTGGTAATTTTTGGATATGTTATACATATATAAGTTGAGTATATGTCCATAAATTTTGAACCGTTAAAAATGAACGTATGATTTGTTATGAATTTTAAGAGGTGGCTGATTCGGAAATCAGGTTATAAATCATTTTTGATGGAAAATTCTAGAATTGGTGGGTCCCACTTGTGGTTGGTGAAGAAATGTGCTGAATTATATTTTAAATGTGGTGGGTGGGAATAGTAGCAGGTAAAGCCATCAGGTTGCAGGTCAAACCTACCAAAATTTTCCTATAAATAGAGGGCTAAGTTAGAATTGAAAATCACACCAAAAACATAAGCTTTCTCTCTTTCTCTCTCTATATTATGAAGCATATTTTGTGAGTTTTTAGATACTTGGTGAGTTGCTATTTATTAGTGCAAGTTTCCTTCAGCATCATATCCGATATCCAGTCAGAAGTACTGCTCTTTTGAGGTAAGGGATAGTAATGGATTTTAAGGGTTGTTATGATTTTCAGTTTCGTAATTTTTCTGATTTTCAAAAATTCTGGAAAAATTTGAAACGATATTTTGTTGAGTTTTATTGATTGTGTCCAAAAATGGTGATTTTTGGATGTATAGATTGAGAGTTATGAATTTTATGAGAAAAGACTATTTTAAAAGTAACTGCTTATAATTTCTTGTGGTTAACTCCAAAATTGATGAAATTTTTATTGGGAGTACATGTATATGATGGAAGTATACTCTGTTAATTTCAGAATTTTTGGACAAAAATATAATTTTTGATAAATGTCTAAATACTCGGCTGTTTTGACCATATGAAAAATAGTAAATGACTTTTAAAAATTCTGAGAAAAATATATGTTCAATATGGGACTATATTCTGATAAATCCCAGAAAAGAAATATTTTTGGAACTGATTTGGTATTTTTCATGAAAATGGACTAGTTATGAGAAAATAAATTAAATATGTTATGTGAAGTAAGAAAATTGAAAATAGGATTTTGTGGCTTGAGAATCCTATATATGAGGTATATGCAGATTTTTGATGAGGGTTTTGGTTATTGATGATGAAATCTTAAGAGTTGACATTTTATGATGATTAAATGCATTAATTAGTAAAGTGTAAACAATTTAAATAAATTGTTTATAAGCTTAAGAATATTATTCTTTCAATATCATTATACCGAAATATTGGTATGTATATTATTGTGGAATTTCTACCTTTTTCATGTCAGGGTTACTATTCACGAGTTACTATTTATGAGTTACTATTCACGAGTTACTATTCACGACAAAATTGGTTTTTTTCTCTAACCAAATTATAGTTGATTTATGAATATTACTCTTGAGATTAAATCTATGATCATGTTGATCATATTGTTTTTATTATCATATATAACATTTTTATAACCTTGATGTTGAAATTCTCTTTCGCTTGAGTGAAAAGATGGGTAAATTATTGGTATGATCATGACTATGGGTTCTCTTTGGCCAGTAGTGCAAAGTTGAATTGTTGACTGGTATGATCATGACCATTGAATTTATAAGTGAATATCTTTAGCTTAAGTGCAAAGGTGAATTGATTAACATGGTTATAATTATTGTTTATATAAATTCTGAAATGATTATATATTTCTTTGAGATATTAATATATTTGGCCTGTAGTGCAAATATGAACTGTTGATGAATATATTTGGCCGTAGTGCAAATATGAACTGTTGAGGAATATCTTTGGCCTGTAGTGCAAAGATGAATTGTTGATGAATATCTTTGGCCCGTAGTGCAAAGATGACATGTTGTTGAATATCTTTGGCCAGTAGTGCAAAGATGAACAGATGTTGAGATAAACATGACCAACTGGTGATACAAATGAATATCTTTGGCCGTAGTGCAAAGATGGATTTATTAGTATGATTATGAACAGGAAATGTGATTTGGTATAACCATGATCTTTGATGTTTCAGGTAAAGATAGGTGATGAAAATCATCTTCGTCCTGGATGAGAAGAGGAATTTAGAACTACAGTTATGATTATGAGTTATTCATATGATTGTGGACCAGAATTGTTGATTGATGTTACAGGGATAAAACATTGTTGATGGATTTTTAACATGGAGAAGATAATAGACTTTATAGTCTATTTGACTCTTCTAATGGATTGCTAGTTTCGCTGCAACTATGGTTGAAATTTTTATCATTTACCATATGTTCTAAATCTCTGATTTATTATTGATGAAGGCTATTGATAATTTAATTATCTTTAGTCATGATATTCTTTACTGAGCTAGTTGTGCTCACCCTTTTACTTCACAATTCCTTTCAGGTAATAAGAGTGTAGCTGGGTCGAGCGAGGGTAACGGGGAAATAGAACGGTGGTCTCTAGCTGTGGATGTTCTCCCGAAGCAGTATAGAAAAGTTCATTTAGTAGTTATATTTGGTGAATCCAATAGGGTAAGGTGTACCCAACGTTGGAAGGGTGGTTTGCCACTATCATACAAGATGTCTAACGACATACAACCTTGTGTCATCATAAGACAGGGATGTGCTCATCCACTTACTGAGTATATATACGAGTACTACCTATATAATCTTGGTGTTTGTTTGAAGTATAATTCTCAATTAGAGACAGTAGAGATAATGATATGTCAAGAGAAGACTCACCATTGAGAAGAATATGATAGTAATCTTCTCGTTTTTCTTTGGGGTCTATTGGGTCAACCAAGGATAATTCTGTGGCCATATGATATCTATCATAACCTAGACGCGTGGCCTCCCATGTACGAAGGTTTCCTTGAGCACTTCCCAAAGATTCTAGTTTCTAAAACAGTTTTTGACTGTACCTTTATGTAAGGTACCTTTGTGAGGTGCTGATACATGATGGTATCCAATATCACATTTGGTATATATTTGTATCCAAACTCACAGCATATGTGTTGTTGTATTTTGCACGACAATTGTTGTAATAAAGTTGTAGTTGTTTTCTGTACCATGTATTTGACGACTCAGAATGGGTTGGATGGAATGGACCTATTTTGGGGTCGTTACATGTGTCCCTCCCCTCCGCATTTGAAGCATATGATAGGTGGTCGTTCTCCTTCCTAAACAACGGGTGCTGGTGCTGACGTCTTTCCATCATTGTTGAATCTCCTCTTCTTGAAATGTCCATTCTTATTGTTTTGGCCCTGATTACCACCGAAGTGGTTACCATTTCTGGCCTGTTGATTTTCTCCACGCTTGTTGTCACCGCGTCGATGACTGCTCTCGCTGGTATTATCATTTTGTCGGCTGCTCTCTTTTGGTTGCGTTGACTCGTTATCGCGCTCCACTAACTGAGCCCTATCTACAACATCTGAATACAAACACAGTTTATGAGAAATAAGATGTTGACGTATCTCCGACTTTAAACCTCTTAAAAACATTCGCGTCATTCTCTCTTCATTATCCATCAAGTGGGATGCAAACCGAGACAACTCGGCAAACTTCGCTTCGTACTGCGACACGGTCATATTATTCTGTTCCAGCTTGATAAACTCCACCTCTTTCATGTGACGAATACTTTCGAGAAAGTACTTGTCGTTGAATAGCTCTTAGAACTTCTCCCAAGACATCTTTAGTGCGTCAGGCTGAGTACGTTTTACAGATTTCCATCAGTAATCTGCCTCTTCACGCAACATGAAGGTGGCGAAGGGAACCTTATGCTCCTCGGAGCATCCCAAGACATTAAATATCTTGGTGATATGCTTTATCCACGCTTCCGCCTTAAGTGATTTTGGCTCTCCAATAAACTCCGATGGCCCCAGCTCCTTGAACTGTTTAGCGATGACCGTCCGAGAGTTTCCAGTATTTTCACTTACATTTTGGACAGGAGCCGTTCTCGCCTGCTGTTGGATGAATTGCATAAAGCCTCTGAACATTCCATCGTTCATCATTTGGTCAGTGTTGTTGTTTGCCTGAGGAATGTCGCCTTCCTGATGTACATTATCCTGATTATTGATCTGTGGAGACTCAATGGTCTCCTGTGCTCCATTGCTATTCTCAACATTCTCAGATGTCATTTTCAGATATTGTCACAAAACAAAAATCAATTAACATATAACATATTATCCCTATACTTTGACCGACCACTTAAATACCAAAAAAACTTAGGTAGGTCATACTAGCGAATGAATTCCCCGTCTCTCCCCTTCTAGTTCTAGTCTTACATCTTAGCCAGGGATCATATCCCTAAGCTTTGATACTAACTGTGACACCCCCAAAAATAAGTATACATCACCCATCTTGGGTCGCCAGATACATGGTACAGAATTTAAATACAACTTACTAATACAACTGTCGTGTACAATACGACAAAACATAAACTGTGAGTTTGAATACAAATATTGTCTACTAGAGAGTATACAAACTCAAAAGGAATTCTCATTATAATTATTATTACATTATTTCACAGAATAGTGAGGACTACTAATGCTATCCTCTGGACCATCACTCCGTTCCTCGACTCGTTCCACCTATATTCTCATTTCCTGAAGAGAACAGTGAAAGAAAGGCTGAGCTCAACTAGCCCAGTAAGAAATATTATGACTAAGATAATGCAAAATAAATTATCATTAGTCTCCAACAATGTTAAACTGATAAAAGATAATAGACATCAAGTTTAACTACAGCGGAACAAGCAATCCATTAAAAGAGTCAATTAAAAAATAAACTCTACTATCTTTTATGATTTAAAAGGTTTTTCATCACTGTTATCGCTGAGACTCAGCTTAATAAATATTTCACATAATCGAATTACCCCTGCACTACGGCCAATGATATTCTTTAGTATTACAACCATAATTATCCATGCACTACGGGCCAAAAATATTTGTGTATTCATTAATGGTCATGATCATACCAACAACTGTCCATCAATGTACTACGGGCCAATGAGGACTTTTACCACATCATTTGTAATATTACGGTCATGATTACACCGAATAATCCCTGGTCATAATCATACCAAGTCCATCTATGCACTACAGGCCACAGATGACTTTCAACATAATATAAACATGAGGATGATGACAATGATATAAGAATTCAATAAAAACAAGTTCAAGAATTAATTTATCCAGGAGCTAATAACGTCCAAATTGTCAACATGACACTGCTTTGTGGAGTAAAATTCAAGAATGCTCAGAAGAATATTTCCATGAAAAGATACTGGATGAAGCGCAAATATCAACGATATTCCACTAATTTCATGGAGTATAGAAGTCAAAACTTTAACCAACTGAGCATAATAAAGAATGAAATAACAAAAGAAATCACTATGCATGCGGTACTTTGCATAGACAGGTTATTCCAACAGAATAATAATAACGGAACCAAGTCAGGCAAAATTTGTACCGACAGGATGTTCTAACAGAATAATAAAGACGGAACCAGGTTCGGTGTAAAACACACAGACAGGATGTTCTAACAAAATAATAATAAAGACGGAACCAGGTCCGGTGTAAAACACGCAGATAGGATGTTCCAACAGAATAATAATAAAGACGGAACCAGGTCCGGTGTAAAACACACAGACAGGATGTTCCAACAGAATAATAGAAGAATGTCACCAAGTATAGGGTAGACCGCGTATACAGGTTATTCCAACAGAATAATAAGAAATAGAATAACAACAGTTCTCTTCATGAATAAGAAAGAATAACACCCCTTACCGTAGAAAGAACTGAATATAAGAGTAGGGAAGTAGCAGAATACTTTTCTATAGTTTCTCTATAATTTCTCCCTCTGGAGTTTCAGTGAATTCGTAAGAAATAATGAAGGAATGAGCTTCTATTTATAGAAAAATGGATTGCATAGTAACTAACTCGTGAACGGTCCAGATTGATTTACTTTAATCTGACGGTCCATATTTAAAGCAAAATCTTTTAAATAAAATATAATATATTCTATTTATTATATAATAAAACATAATTTATATATATATAAAATTTGCCCCGCCGCTTATGACACTTCATACACAAAAAAAAAACACTTAAGTTAATAGAATTTTGAAAGCCTTCATATTGGGACATAATATCAACCACTAAAGTCATAAAGCAATTTGGTACTAGTTGGCAAACAAAGACCACTTGTCTAATTCCCACAATTTCCACCCGTAAATGTCTCCCCCCATGTGACTAAACATTTCATTTCCTTTATTCATGGGTCACACCACTATATATATATATATATATATATATATATATATATATATATATATATATTGTGACGCCCCCAAAATAGGTATACAACACCCATTCTGAGTCGCCAAATACATGGTACAGAAAGCAAACTACAACTTCAATAATACAATTGTCGTGCAAAATACGACAACACATACTGTGAGTTTAAATACAAATATTGTCTTCTGGACAATATCCACACTCAAATAAATCCTCATTACAATTATTCAAACACTATTTTACAGAAATAGTGAGGACTGCTAATACATCTTTCTAGAACCATCACTCCATACCCCGACTAGATCCTGCTATGTTCTCACCTCCTGAGAAGAAAAATGGAACAAAAAGGAAAAGGGTGAGCTCAACTAGCCCAGTAAAGAATATTATGACTAAGATAATATACAACAAATTATCGTTAGTCTTCAACAGGGAAAAATCTGATAAAATATAATCGACAACAAGTTTTAGATCAACAACTGCAGCGGAAACAGCAAACCATTAGAAGAGTCAAATAGAGAAAGAATTCTACTATCTTCTAAGATTTAAAAGTCCATCATCAATATTTTATCCCTGTAACATCAATTAATAATCATCTTTAACCAAATATTCATCTTTGCACTACAGGCCAAAGATATTCATTTGTATCATCAGTCGGTCATGTTCATCTCAACACCTGTTCATCTTTGCACTACAGGCCAAAGATATTCATCAAGTAATTATACATCTTTGCACTACAGGCCAAAGATATTCAGTAATATCATCATTTAGGACTGAGGATGATGAAAAATATCTTAAAGAGAACGAATCCAATGAGACAGAAGGACAAATAGTAGGGATTCGTATAACAGTTTATCCAAGATCAATAATACTTCATAATAATCAATTGTGAAGCAGAATTCAAAAATAAAGATCAAAACATGGATACAATCAAATATAGTAACCATAATAGACATCTTGGACAAAAAGGAAAAATTTTATTTTTCGGTGAATAGTGCCGTATTCGTGAATAGTGTCGTATACGTGAATAGTACCGTATACGTGAATAGTAACCCCGACACAAAAAGTTCCAAATTTGATAAAAACTCGTATCAATATTTCAGCATAATGATATTGAAGAAAATAATATCATTTAAGAAGAAAATAATATCCCTTACCTCAAGATATCAGTACTTCTGGTCGGAATACCGGTATAAGGCTGAAAGAAACTTGCTCTGATGAATAGAAACTCTCAAAGTATCTAAATACTCACAAAATACACTCAATAATTTAGAGAGAGAAAGAGAGAAAACTTGTTTCTGGTGTGATTTTCAATTCTAACTTAGCCCTCTATTTATAGGAAAATTTTGGTAGGTTTGACCTGCAACCTGATGGCTTTACCTGCTACTATTCCCACCCACCACATTTGAAATATAATTCAGCACATTTCTTCTCCAACCACAAGTGGGGCCCACCAATTCTAGAATTTTCCATCAAAATGATAAACTCCGAAAATTCAACAATTTCTGAACCAGTCATCTTGTAAAATTCATAATAAATCATACGTTCATTTTTAACGGTTCAAAATTTGTGGACATATACTCAACTTATATATGTATAACATATCCAAAAATTACCACGATCCAACGGTCGGATTAAAAATTATAACCCCCGCAAACTATCTCAAAAATCCTGATTTTTAATACCTCCATTCCGACAAAAATACTGACAAAAACCTCAACATTAACTCCTTCATTTTTAACCACAAAAAATATATCCCTCATTTATATCCACATAAAATAAATATTTCTTTATCATATGAATCAATAATTAATTATTCACAAATAATATTACAGAATCACATTTATGACAACCAGGCCGTTCCCAGGAAAGAGGGGGCTTTCCAATAAGGATTTCTCCTTACTGGCGCACAATTAGATGACCAAACCTCTCCTTAGACAGAACTTTCTAGACATTGCCAATAATGTTATCTAATAATATTATTCAAATAATATGAATTATTGATCTGATAAATGAAAATACTGTGCAGGAACAATTATTGAAACAACAATAATATAAAATATCAACGCAGCAATTATTGAATCAATAAAATAAAATATTGAATAATAACTACTGTAACAATTATTGAGTAGTGCCTTCTTACATAAGAATCAATAATTGGTGCAATACCGTGTGCTACTCTGTATTTTAACCACCGGGTATTTCAACAGTATTAACGGTAACAACTACGCCGTTATTTATAAACAACTTATACTTGTCGTTTTCTTCATCCAATCGCTTTCCGTTATGGGGCCCACACAAGGCTGCGTCGTCGTACGAATATTCTCCGACAGCAAGAATATTCCACGACCAACCGAATATTCACCGACCAAAAATAAATATTTTATAACCACTTGCTTATTTTGCAAAATTTGCACATTTCACCCATAACCAAAGTATTATATCAAATTAACCCCTTATTATTCACAATAATATTTAGAGAAAATTTGATTTTATTCATTAATAAGTTGGGGTCTTACATATATATAATATTGAATAACTTTCAACCGATTATTTTGAAAAAAATGGGCAAATGGGGGTCCAAAAATAAGCAAAATTGAGTGGCTTCTCACGTAAACATCAATAATCAATACTGTGTGCTACTATGCAACCACGCGTATTACAGTACTTTTAACACCGGGTGTTTCAACAGTTAACGGTAAAACTTCCGCCGTTATTTTCATAAAATATTTTTGTCGTTTTCTCAATCCGACAATAATTTCTTTGTGGGGTCCACCAATGATTGTGCCGTTGTACGAATATTCCCTGTTAAAACGAATATTCCTCGACCAATCGAATATTATATAACAACTTACGTACTTTGCAAAATTTATAAATATTACCCACAACTATAACATTATATCAATTTCACTCCATAATATTCAAAAATAATATTTATAGAAAATTCATCTTTATTCAAAAAGTTGGGGTTTTACACCTACAAGAGCATGTTCCAAAATGATTCATAAATTGGTCAAATCAATTTATTATAAATCATTTGTTAGTATTCACGCGTTCGTTAATTACTTATTTTTCTACTTGTAAGTTGAGTTTTAAGTCTATAAAAATAAGTAAGTATTTGTAACTTATATTAAAATGACTTATAAGTCATTTTAAAATAAGTTAATTAGATCAAATATATTGTCTATTTTATCTGTATTTTTATTAATGTCATTTTTAATAATCTTTATATTTATTTTAACTTATAAGTTATCATGAGCCAAAGACCTTTAGAATTTTTAATTTATAAGTCAAATTAGTATCGTACGCTTGTACACTTATAAGTAAGTTAGAACTTAAAAGAACTTATAAGTAATTTAAAATAAGTCATTATCGAAGACGCCCATATTATATATCCGCTGCTCCTACTTTCCATTGTCTCTCTCTCTCTCTCACCATTCCATTCGAATTATTGACTGGAAACCCTAACAAGCCAACAATGTCCGACGTGCCGCCTGAAGTAATCGCTGGTATATTCTCACGTTTACCGGTGAAATCTCTTTTACGGTTCAGGTGCGTATCTAAACCATTTCGTGCCCTAATTGATTCACCAGAATTCATCAAGTCCCACCTAAATCAGTCTCTCATATCCAACACTCATCGAAGTATTATAATTAGAGATAGTTACCTCTACTCTATAGACTTTGATTCACTCGACAGAGCCATATTACTTAATCACCCGCTCAAAACTCCTAAATTAGGAACTGAAGTATTGGGTTCTTGCGATGGTTTGCTCTGTTTATATAACTCGGAAGAAGATATCGTTTTATGGAATCCATCCACTCGTAGGCACCAGAAATTACCCATATCTGCAATTGAATTTCCTGGGGATTCTTCGGCTTTTACTATTTGCGAAAAGATCATTTATGGTTTTGGATATGATCATGTTAATGATGATTACAAGGTGGTGAGGATTGTCCAGTTCTGGGATGAAGTTGTGAATGAAGTCAAGGTTTACAGTCTGAAATCAAATTCGTGGCAAAGAATTAAGGACTTCCCTTATTACCTTTCTTATAAGCATGCCAATGGTATGCTTGTTAATGGTGCCTTGCACTGGGTAGTTACTCCACAATTTGATTCAGAGGATGTAAAATTAATTGCTTCCTTTAATCTTGAAACTGAAGAATATCAGTTGGTTCCACAGCCTGAGTACTCGGAAAAGAACTTTCACATGAATGTGGGTGAACTGGGAGGAAGCCTTTGTGTCCTTTGCAACTATTACTTGAGTTATATTGACATATGGGTGATGAATGACTATGGAGTAAAGAACTCATGGGTCAAATTAATCTCCGTTGCACAACCTTATGATATTCGTAGCTTTGAGTATCTGAAACCTATTGCATATTCAAAGAGTGGTGATCAAGTTCTTTTGGAGCAAGAAGGTGCAAAGCTTCTTTGGTATGACCTAAAATCAAAAACTGTTAAGAATATCAGGATACCTGGCATGGCAAATTTTTCTGAGGCATATGTCTTTGTGGGAAGCCTTGTTAAGCTCACTGGTGGAAGAACTGATGTGACCCAAGATAAAAGTAAGGAAAAGAAAAAGAAAGCTCTGAAGAAGAGGTAAACTTATTTAGCCATTGTATACGTCATGATTTTAACTGACCTTGATCTCACTTGACAATTTTGTCTGTTTATCTGTTAATAAATTATATTACTTGGAACTAGAATTGTCCATTTCTTAGATATATTATTTGCAACTAGAGTTGATCTCTCTTTGATGTCTATTATTTTCATATGTTTCTAATATATATGGTTTAATGTGCATTATGGATCGTATGGAATTCTGACCTTTTTGGAATACATAACTACACTCACAGAGAAAGCTTGTAATAATACTACTTGCGTCTTAAACACCTTATGACACTTGATTGCTGACTGCTTGAATTGTTTCTCTTAGAGATGATTTCCTGTCAAAGGGGTTCAAACTGGCACTTTAATCAACTGGATGAGATTTTAAAGTATGCGTGTGGGACAATGAAGTGGTAAGTTTCACAAAATCTTTCTGTAGTATGAATTTTGGTACTTGGTAACGTTGGTTTTTATGTGAGGGAGCTGTCCACGATGGTTAAATTAATGTGCTGATATAATAAAGATATGAATGATACTTTGAATATAGAAGTAGAGACTACTTAAGTTGTTAAACCTGACTATATAGGATTGGAAGGAGGGTTGAGCTTATAAGAAGCCGCATTATGTTTCAGTGTTATAGCACATCAATGTTGTTACGTCTTATTTGCTCATGTAAACTTATGCTTAGTTTCGCAGAGTTGTATATAATACTCCAATGTTCTTGTGCCTTTAAAATGAGACACACTTAGGAGAAGAGTTGGGTAATTTCTAATTTGTTGCAGTTGATCTTGTGCAATATTCTGTCAAAATTCAGGTTATCGACCATACTTGAACTTAGCTTCGTTGTGGGGTTGATATTATGGTAAAGATGGACATGAAAACCTTCTTTTTCTTTTTTCAGTACATCAAGTGTCATATTCACCCCTGTTAATATACCGCTTATAATATCACCGCCGGTATAAATATAAGAGCAACTTACTAGAAAAGTAAAATTAAAGAGAGAGCTTATTAGCTTAAGAAATGAGGCGCCCAATTGTATATACTTGCAAAAGTCATTTTGGAACGAAAGTAAGAGTCATTTTGCTCTTATATGTTGGATCTGACGGGCATAGAACTTGGTAATTATTAAAGAAGCTATTGGATTTTTCTGTGCAAATGACTGATGTAATGATTTGCATGGAGAATTATGGAATATAAGCGAGGACGATGAAACATCTTAATGAAATGATGTATAACTTGAAATGATTTTGGGAATAAAAACCTTCATCTCTCCCATGTAAATGGATGAATGTGATTCTTAGTTGCATTCACAGCCATCTCAATTTGAGAAGAGCTGTCAATCAAAAAAATATTTGAATTAGAAAGGCTGTTGTTGCATCATCCATCCATTCAAAAGATTTTACCTCTTTGAGGGCTGTTTCCCTGTTTTGTTCTAGAGACTGCTTTCTTGTCATGAAGTACAACACTGTTTGTTTAAACGGCTGAAAGGAGTTGCCACCAATTGCGATAAAGTAGAGTTTGGTAAGGAAATACACATGTAACCTCTAGATTAACAATTTAATTTTTGTCCCTGGATTATATTCTAGTAATGTAAAACAGTGATGCACTTGGTAAATTTTCCAAGAAGATCCTAGTGGGATTACATTTGAATGCCGATTATTCTAGCTTTGGACGACATTCTATTTTATTTACTGTCAAATCGACTGCAAGATTACCCTGCTTACTTTAGAGTTCTAGAATTTGGTATGGCATTCCCCCCCCACCCCCACCCCCACCCCCACCCCCACCCCCAAATGAATGAGCAATTGAAATGACAATTCTTGTTCTTTTGCAGAATTGATGATGACATATATTTTGGTAACTTTTGGGTATATACTAGGAAGAAGTTTGAGCAAGGAAAGAAGTAATTAGAGATTCTCTGACTGCTCCAAGTCTTTTTTTCTTCTTTTTCATTTTATTGCATGAACAAATTAAAACTAATCTTGTGGCTTGTTTGGATACTGGAGACAAAGCTTTGATGATTTGTTCATTCCTCTAATACACGCACATGGTGCCGGTACTAACCAAACACTTAATAGCTATAAATATAGTGGAAAGCCCCCACCGAATTAATGTTTCAATAGGGTTATGTTTTCATATTCATGCATCATACTATTGATTAATTTGGTTGATGGAGTTAATTCAAATTAAGTTATTAAATTATTGTTCATTGAACCTTTTATTTTCATTTCATCCATTTTTTTTCACGATCATATTAATTATTTTTCTTTATTTTCCCTTTCTTATTAGGTAGCAAAACTCAAAATTAATTCTAACAACTTTTAACTTTATTAATATGCAACTTAACAACTTTAATAGGATAAATTGAATAAACAAAAAATTAAATTATTCACATTTTTAAATTCATGCAAGTGTATATTTTTTTCTATACTACTTATACATAATCATTACAAAAAATATACATGTAATTAATATTACTTATCAACATACTCACAAGAAAATGTTATATATATAAAAGTACTTATTCACTTTCCTTAATTTTTTTCTTTTAGTAAAATTAATTTGCCATTGCATTGTAGCTTAACACCATCACTTTGTATGTGTAAGACGAAATTTTACAAAAATAATCAATATAAATTATTCAATTTTTTTAAAAAATAATATTTACGAGTTTAATTTCTTCAATTTTTGAAAAATATAATTGATTTATAGCTTATAAGATTAATAAAAATATCTCTAAAATTTTGACATTTAATAAAGATTTAATAGAACACAGTATAAATAAAGTCTTTTTAAAAATGGGTGGCACGTACCTTCCATTTGGTAATTAAAAGATAAACAATAATCAAAGACAATGTGTCCAAAATTAGAGAAAACAATGGACTACATCCATAGTTATTTTTTCATAAATAAATTGAAATTATTTTATTTTCTTCGTATTTCCCATTTATTGAAAATAAGGTATATTTTCTCTTAATTCCCTATCTCAATTCTCACATAGATTAAATGTACAAGAGTTTGAATCATCACGTCTCTCTCCCCTATCCTTTCTTAACCTCCCCACATTTAAATTTTAGAGTTTTACTACTTTCCTCTTTCCCAATTTTTTTCCATTTTTAATTTTTTCTTACAATTATTTTCCTCATGCGCATAGCGCGTGCGTCCAACTTTTATAACCGCTAATTTAGTAATTTTGTGTCGTATTATAGAGTTTAATCTCTCTCAACTCTTATTTTATCGTTACTGATATCTCTTACGTAATTAAATCACGCTAATTTTTATCATCTTTTTATTTTATTTTGAACACAATTTGTCTTTAATTTTTTTCAGAAAATAAATATTTTTTATATAATAATAAAAAAAATTAAAACACACATCGTGTGTAAGTTATGTGGTTGAAAATGGTGTAGGGGTAAAAGGAAAACAATCACAATTTAGGGACACCATAATTATGAATTAAATTAAAAAATTAATATTTTTATATGTATTTTTTAGTTTTTTATAAGGTCTAGAGTATCCAATATATACAAATCAAATGGACGCCGACTCACTTGGTCAAATATGAATTTCCAAATAAAAGTTCTCCCTTTCCTTCTTTGTGGTGGGGTTGTGAAACACTTTTTTTATTTTTTTTTTAAATAAATAAAATAGTGTAAAGGTTGCGACACTTGGTATTGCTTGGGCTTAACATGTGTTCAATTATAAGAGAGATGGATTATTATTTTTTAATTTATTAAGTTTATTTAATTATGAATATTTTATATTGTCAAAATGTCATTAAAATAAGGGGAATACTTTTCTTTTTAAAATTAAATTATATTTCGTAAAGGCCTTAAGATAAATTTGTCAATCTAATAATTTCATTCGTTAAAATAAAATATTTTTGAGGTCATTATAGTACAATTCTCAAGTAGTTTTTTTTTTTTTCGTTTCGTTTTGCAAAAAGAGTTATTTTTAAAATTTAAAATTATATTTATCTCTATATATAAAGCGACTCTCCGGAACAATGGTGATTTTGTCATATTTTTTCTTTTTTCCTGTGCCGTAACAACTTTATTTAGTTCTTTTTAATTTAATTGTTGATATATTTTTATTTAGTCCTTCAAATTTATAAAATTTCAGTTTTATCTCATAGTGTTAGTATTTTATAATTTAACGAGTGTTTAATTAGCTAACAATTATGTCATTATGAATTTTGCGATTGTGCGATGGTGAAGTTAAAGACAGAGAATTGATATTTTCATAAGTAAATTTAATAGTTTCAAAAATTTTTCCTTACATGAATAATAATAAGGGACTGTTTGTTTAGGATTGAATGACTAAATCGATAAGTCATTAAGTGCGTTTGTTTTGGAAAAAAAATCATCTGAATGACTGAATCGGTCAGCCATTCAGACGATTTGAGCTGAATGGTTTAGTGTCATTTTTTTTGACTGAATTAAGGTTGAATGAAATATTTTTTTTACAATAGTAACTATTATATTAAGTAATATTAAATAAATTTATAATAACTTTAAATTTTTTTAGAGGAATAAAATAATAAAAATTTGTTATTAAGATATTTTAGACACATCAATTATCAAATACTCCCTCCGTCCCAGGGTGAAGTTAAAGACAGAAAATTGATATTTTTATAAATAAATTTAATAATTTTAAAAGTTTCTTCTTACACGAATAATAAGAGGTTGTTTGTTTAGGACTGAATGGCTGAATCGATAAGTCATTAAGTGCGCTTGTTTTGAGAAAAAAATTATATGAATGACTGAATCGGTCAGTCATTCAGACGATTTGAGCTAAATGGTTTAGTGTCATTTTTTTGACTGAATTAGGGCCGAATGAATTTTTTTATTACAATATTAACTATTATATTAAGTAATATTAAATAAATTTATAATAATTTTAAATTTTTTTAGAGAGATAAAATAATAAAAATTTGTTATTATTATATTTCAGACATGTCAATTATCAAATAACTTTTTTTATTCAGATTTAAATTTAAATTATTCAAATTTAAATTTAAATTCATTCAAATTTTATCAAATACCCCGTAAGTGTGGTCTACACTCATGTAAAACAATAATTTTTGAGGCGAACACTTTCAGTTATAAAAATATCAATTCATTAAAGATAAGGGGTGATTGTGTATATAGTTTAGGGGTGGGAATAAATGAAAAACAAAACAAGAAGAATACGACACCGTAATAGGATCTGTGACAAATAAAAGGCACCTGTCATCTGCTGCCAAGGTGTCGGTGGTTAACGGTGGTTAAAATATTTATTCCTTTTTGACGAAAGTCAAGGAAGAGGCAGCCGAACGCCGTTGTTTTTGGGACACCAAAAATCGTCGGTGGAGGTTTAAAAAACAAAATTAAAAATTAACCTCCTCGTCTATAAGGTTAATTTTCAGTTACAAAACCTATACATACAATTATTATATCTATTTTAGAGAGAGAGAAGGGAAAGAATCGCTTCGTATATAAGCCATTGAAAACTCAAAGCCTTATTAGAGAGAGAAATAGAAAAGAGAGCAAAAACAGAGAGAGAGAGGCTTTCGGCTTTCAGACACACAGAGCCGACGGCCATGGCAGAGTCGAGCGATTCCGTTTCTGTTGATATGGAGACTATCTATCTCGGCGGAGAGGTTTCAATTATTATATTACCCATTTCGCTTCCAATTTTATTTTTTTATTTTTATTTTGTGAATTGACATTTAAATTCACATCCATATGCTGATATGCATAATTTAGTTTGGTCACTACATTTCCAAATGTTTCAAACTATTGTGTTTGGTTTTTGAGCATTTGGGGAACTCTGGAATTTGTTCTGAAATCCTAATCTTTAAGTATGACTTTTACAAATTGGAGGATTTTAATTTTTAGATCTGTTATTTTCATTTCTTGTTTTTGAAATTCATTTGTTCTTTCCTTCTATGGAGGAGATTCTGCTTCTGTTGTCCTCCTTTCTTTCGAAATGGGTATCTTCATGTCTCAGTGGCCTTATTATTTTCTCTTTGATTGGCAAGAAAACTATGGGAAAGAAAATTAATTCCCAAATTCCATGTTTTGCTGTTTGGTTTTTCAATTTATATATATGATAAATGACCTTTGTTCTACCAGAATTGCTGTATTAGCTTACTTGTATGCGTCTTGCTTGTCGGTACGTAGATAGAGTGTCCTTGATCATGGTTTAATTGACACTAGAATCTCTTTTTCCCTTTTAAAATATTGATTTATTTGTTATGTTTTCCACTTGTTGTTTCTTGTGAGTTCTTAGCTTTATTGGTAAAATATGCTGTCATCAGCCGACCCTTGTAATACCTGTCATTTCCTTAATCCGTGATATGAACACGGCGTGTCTGTTACTTTGCCTTCTTATATATACTTCTATAATTCTATATGGCTCGAAGTTGCCATCATTATTTTAATTTGGTTATCTGTCAATGTCAATTTAATAATACTAGTAGACACCATTTCGATTGTTTAAAGTGACACTACTTTTTTAAGAATTCAATGATTGAAAAGTAGAAAAATTTAACTTATCACCCTGAATAAAAGTAGAAGCCCTTGACCATTTAATCATATGCTACGGTATATGTTTGGCTGATGAAGCAAGCTGGCTTAGAAAGGGATCAGTGCACATGGCCATGTAGTTTCCTGAATAAAAGTTATTTCATCAAAGACTGTGATTTTACTTTACTCAGGGTCTTTTGATAAAGAAAATGATTATTCATTCTTAACAAATTTCCTTTTTGTATAGAATAATATACTTGTACTTCACTACATCTACAGTTCCAGTTAAGAACCTCCTTTTTATGAGTGTTACTATTTTTTATTTATTTATGTATTTTTCTTTCTGTTTTCTTGTTGTCTTGAAAGTTTTGTAAATCCGTCTTTTGTTATCTTTATCCAGGAACATATTATACGGACTGGCCGCGGTTCTGTGTCTGTTATTGTGTATGGAGATCAGGACAAACCAGCACTAATCACGTATCCTGATTTAGCTCTGAATCGTAAGTGATAATTTTCTTCTTTCAGATTTCTTAGTTTCTCATTCACTGGTTCTATATCTATATTTGTCATTATTTAGTTGATATCAATCTGTTATCTAATGAAAATTCTACTTTTACTTCTGTAAAAATTGTAACAGATGTGTCGTGTTTCCAAGGATTATTCTTTTGTCCAGAAGCAGCTTCTCTGCTGCTTCACAATTTCTGCATCTACCATATCAGTCCTCCAGGGCATGAGGTCTGTGAATTGGTTTCTAGATTTTTTATTGTTCTGTAATTCTGTTTCCTACTACTTTGTTTTTAACTGGAGTTCTTCCTCTTTATTTCTAAATGCCATTATTCACGTTATATTCTGGGCTTCTACAAGAGTTCTTGCAGTTGGGAGCTGCAGCAATTTATCATGACGACCCTGTTCCATCTGTTGATGATTTAGCAGATCAAATCCTTGAGGTGTTAAATTATTTTAGGTAATTATAAAAGCTTAACTTTGCTACACTTTGTACTGTGCATGTATTTATGCTTTCTTTGGTCTTGAAAACATCATGTCTTGGTCTTTAAACTTTCAACAGTATTTGAAGCGATATTATCTTCTACTTGTGATATTGCTGGAACAAAGAATAGGTAGAACGGCATATTACTCCTTGAATATCCCTCCAAGCTTTTATCTTTTTGCATAGTGGAGAAAGTAACAGTTAGATAGCATGTTAAATTTGTATTACTGATGGGATGAATATCACTTTGTTCAGGCTTGGTGCAGTGATGTGCATGGGGGCAATGGCGGGCGCTTATATCCTCACCCTATTTGCTGTATGCCAAAATTTTAGTAATATCACCCTTGTTGTGTTCTTTCATCAAATGATTGCTAGTTTTGTTGATTCATTAAAGTTCTGTGTTACAGATAAAATACAGGGAGCGTGTTCTTGGGTTGATGCTTGTTTCCCCTCTATGCAAAGCACCTTCTTGGACTGAATGGTTATGTAACAAGGTGCCTGTTTTTCATTCCTCGCTTTAATTAAGACATGGAGAAAGGACATTATCATCTTCTATTGCAAAGCTCAACTTCCTTTATGCATGTAGGTGATGTCGAATCTGCTATATTTCTACGGGATGTGTCATTTGATCAAAGAGTGTTTACTCTACCGATACTTCAGCAAAGTAATCTACCACTCAAGCAATGAGTTCCATTTTCTTTATATTTTCTTATTTCTTTCATTAATTGATCAGTTCGAGTTGTGAGATGTTTTTAATTTTATCAGGAAGTTCGTGGCAGCCCAGAAGTCCCAGAATCAGATATAGTTCAAGCCTGCAGAAGAGTTAGTGCTTCAACTCTTCCAATCTCTTCTCTTTCTTTGCATGCATATTAGTGGAGTTATTTGTTCTTTTGCCCTTTTTCAGTTTGAATTGAATATAGTGTAACATTTGTTGATGCTTAGCTTTTTTATTAATTTTTAACTCTTTTGTTCTCAGTTGCTAGATGAGAGGCAGAGCATAAATGTTTTGCGGTATCTTCAAGCAATTGATAGGTAAATATGAGTAAGAGGTTGCATTTTGTATCACTTGTTGGGAGTGCATACTTTTTTTCCTGAGTTACTTCTGTTGCATCACTAGAATCTAAACTTCCATTTAATCAATGATTAGGAGACCTGACATTACCGAAGGACTGAAGAGGCTAAAATGTCGAACACTCATATTTGTGGGGGATAGCTCTCCTTTCCATTCGGAATCCGTCCATATGACTGCAAAGCTGGATAGAAGATACAGTGCCTTAGTAGAGGTATGTGATGCTTCATGTCTAAAGGCTGCCTATAATCTAAATCCGAAAGAGTACATGATTCCATTTGTTGTTTAGTGTCGTTCAGTTGAAACTAGTCGTAAGAATCTTTGTTGTAAAGGACTTCATCATGTCAATCTTCATCTTTTAGTTGCTGTGTGCATGAAATATAACCTATCCATTCGATAATTATTAACATACATCTACTAGAGAAGTTTCTTGATGAGATTATTGAATGAATGCTCGAATCCTGTGCTTACTCGAGAACTGGTTTGAGCAGGTACAGGCCTGTGGATCAATGGTGACAGAAGAGCAGCCGCACGCAATGTTGATACCTATGGAGTATTTCCTCATGGGGTACGGTCTTTACAGGCCGAGCCAGTTCAGCGGCAGTCCAAGGAGTCCCCTCAGCCCATCGTGCATTTCTCCGGAACTTCTCTCTCCAGAAAGTATGGGCTTGAAGCTGAAACCTATTAAGACCAGGGTGTCACCACCATACAATGCAGACAGATAGTATGCATTCAATCTTTATTCCCTTGTCTAAAGCTTCATAGAGTTGTACTATTTTTTTGGTATACATATATTTATATTTTTTCATTTATTAATCTTTCTTTTTCTACATTGGATTGGTTACAAAGGAAGGGTAGATATGGAATGGTTGTAGATATAGAGGGGGAGGGACATTCTTTAATGGACATAGGGAGGGGGATTCGGCTTCATTCATTTTCTAGTCAATGCTAAATATGTCAAAGAGATGTGCTTGTAAAATCCTAATAAGGACATTATTTATGATGTATTGTTGACGAGATATTAATAATGTATAATGGCCATGAGAGGCGAAATATATATATATATAAATCCGAATGTTAAGCACTTGTTAAAGCAGAGATGCATGGCAATTGTGGGTGTGATACCATTATACCAAATGAGGTGGAACCAGCCACTAAATATGATTTACAGGTGGCACTGTGGCAGTGCACCCTGTCTCTCACCTTGTGAATATTTTAAGATGAGAACCGATATTTTTATATAAAAAATTGATATTTTTACGTGATATTTTACACATGAATAATTAGTGAATTTCATAGATTCTGTGAAAATTTCAATTTCTTTTGAAGATATGGTATTGGAATATTTTGAAATATATTTAAAGATACGGAATCTGCATCATTCATTCATTTTATAGTCAAATCTAAACATGTCGAGATACATTAATCTAATTTATTATTTACTAACTCGTAAATTATATTATTGTGTTTATGTATAATAAAAATTGACATATTTTTGTCCGATATATAAAAGGCCTCATTTGGTTAATATACAAATTATATGATTGTGTGCAAAAATTTGGATAATATACAAACGTGATTTGTTATCTACGCAATGCTTATATTACGCTATATTGTCAATTTCCCTTAAATATTATGAATAATTTCTTTTTTTATGTATATATCTTAAAAATTCTTTATTTTTTATTTTGTTGATTGGTTCTCAAACTAGCTTACGGCTTATCAGCTAAATTAATACCCACTTAAAATTTTAAATGTTCAAGCTTAATGCCTTTATATATATAACATATGGGGAATAATAATCCATAGCACACGTTAGCTATAGGCACTGCTACAGTTAATTGTTATCTAGCCGTCCAAAATTAGATTGAATGGCTGAGGTGAGGGCTCATTCGCTACTCCCTCTAGCGACTAGATTTTTTTTTTTTGGCCGCTACTCTCTTTAGCGGTCAGGATAATTTTTTTTTATTGGCCACACGAGGGAGTAGAGGCAAAGAGAAATGTCTAAAATTCCCCATCTTAGTTAGATTTAAATAGTTTCAATGTACAAAATAGTTGTATAAATCCTAATTTTTTAAGTAATAAAAATAAAATTATCAACTATATATAATGGTCCTTGCCACTAGAGGGAGTTGCGGCTGGGCCATCACCTCTGTCATTCGATCTAATTTTGGACAGCTAGATAACAATTAACTGAAACAGTGACTATAGCTAACGTGTATTATGAATCATTCCACACACACACACACACACACACACACATATATATATATATATATATATATATATATATATATATATATATATATATATGATTCATGAGTATTGTTATGGTGAGAACTTTTTTTTTATAAAAATTAATTTATAAAGTAATGTGCCAATATATAATTAATTAATAATTCACCATATATGAGTGTACCTAGTGATAAAAATTAACCACAACTAGACACATAATTTTGTATCTATCTTATACGGATGGACAAATAAATAACACAAACATATCTCTTATAATCACTTTTATACTCTTTACATTAAAAGCCCAATACATTCAATGTAAGGAATTTTTACATGTATAACTTAAGCTTTCTTTTGAAAAATTTATTTTCACAAAGTCTCTTTCATTTAAATGTTTAGCCTCTATTTATTATTTATGCGAGGAGTATCTTCTAAAAATTCTATTTTTACTTGTGAAAATTTCAATTATCTTTTCTTTTTATAAACTCAATAACAATACGACCGAAAAGTTTTTTACTCTTTCTTATTATCATAATTTAAATTTTCATTCTTTTTATTTTTCAAAATTTACAAACTTAATGTTAGTATATTTGATATATGAAATTTCCCTAATAAGCATAGAATAATATGAAAAATGATATATTGTGAATGTTTACGTTGACTTTTTATTACCAGTTACGTGAAAAATTATTAATAATAATTTTTTAGAGAGATGTGTAATAACTAAATTTTTCTTATAATTTTTACTAATCTCATACATTTCGTAATTATAATTAAATTTATCACAATGTATAACTCATATACTGTATAGTTATCTGTTTCGAATAAATATTTTTATATGTATTTTTAATATTTTACATAATTTACTCTGTTCACATGAAAGGTGACAATGTAAAAATATTAGAAATTGTGTCGTCCTTTATTAAACAGCGTATGAAATACAACTACTCAACAACTGCAACTAGCCTTCCTTTCATTTTCTTTTCACGTATTTTTGTGTGGCCGTCGGGAAACCGCTTTCTGAGAGCTGGATATCCGCTGCTCAGATGGCGGGAGTTGTGGTCATATTCGACTTTGATCGGACAATTATTGACGATGATAGCGACAGGTGGGTTGTAGTCCAAATGGGTCTAACCGATCTGTTCAATCAGCTGCGACTAACATTGCCTTGGAACTCTCTCATGGTTCGTATTACTTAGACTTCTCATCTCCAAGAATCTATTTTTATTTCATTTTCCATTTAATTGCATATTTAATCAAGCAATTAGTAGGCTTTTATATGGTAATTGCTAAATCTTAATTATTAACTAAAATTGTTTTTCTTTTTCGCTCTTGGTCAATTTGTAGATGAGAAAACTCCATTTTAAGTGTTTGCATAATTGCATTGATTATAAAGGATAATGTTGATTTGTATGGTTTATACTTTTATCATTACTTATATTTGTTTTTTTGACTTATTCTGATTATTAGTTTTAACTTAATTCTGCTGCTTTCCCTATTATTAAGGTGTATATTTATATTGATAAGTTATTATGTTATATTTATTATGCATTTCTTCTTTTTAGGACAGAATGATGGAGGAGCTGTATTCACATGGGAAAACAGTTGAAGATATTGCTGAGTGTTTGAAACAGGTTCCATTGCATCCAAGGATTGTTTCAGCCATTAAATCAGCCCATGCTCTTGGGTATTTTCCATTATCATCTTCCTGGTTTATAGTCTATATTACTTTTGTTGAGTAATTAGTAATATTTGCTGTATAATATTGCTATTTCCAGATGTGAATTATGGGTACTTAGTGATGCAAACCAGTTTTTCATTGAGACAATCTTGAAACATCATGGAGTACTTGGCTGTTTTTCGGAGATAGTCACGAACCCGACCATTGTGGATGAGCAAGGCAGGCTTAGGATCTTCCCTTACCATGATTTGTCCTCATCTCCTCATAGTTGCAATCTTTGCCCTCCTAACTTGTGCAAGGTGTGTTCTGTTTAATGTAATTTATATTTGCTTTCATTTCGGTCATGCTTTATGCATTTTCCATAAGGTTATAAAACATCAAATCAGTAGCCAGTAGGCGGCGGATAGAGTGGTTAGTTCCTGGGCCGCTTAGCCGTTTTCCTAAGAGATCTTGTTTATTTATTTTTTCTTACAATATATATATATATATATATATATTTTGTGAGTGTGTCTCTCTCTCTCTCTCTCTCTCTCTATATATATATATATATATTTTAAAGCATATATTAGATACAAATATTATAAATTATACATGAAAAATTTTCCAAAAAACAAAAAAATCTTATAACGAATAACAAATCCCAAATCCATTTTAAGCATTGTAGAGCTTTAGAGCCTTCATTTGTTGTTCATTGTTTTAAATTCATATTT
Source organism: Panax notoginseng (assembly GCA_016801055.1). Taxonomy (NCBI): domain Eukaryota; kingdom Viridiplantae; phylum Streptophyta; class Magnoliopsida; order Apiales; family Araliaceae; genus Panax; species Panax notoginseng. The sequence continues at coordinate 10,696,739 of CM029014.1, forward strand.
GTGTTCATTTGATTCTAATTTCAAATCTATTACTTTTGATAAAGTTCATTTAGCACTTAAAAAATGATGCGATCTTGAGTTTAGAGCTGAAACAATTGAAGAAAAAATTAGGATGTAATCTATAGTTTTAAATAAACTTGAAAACCTCAGGATCATAACCTAGAAAGAATCAGGTCCGCGACTAGGGCAAATCGAGGTATTCGCCTAGGCGGGGGTTTAAGCATCCAGCCGAATCGAGGTGGTAGGGCACCTAGAAGGATTTTTAGAACATTGCATTAAGTCTTGTTAAACTTAAACCTGATATCCTAGATCAAATGATTGATTCGCGAAATTGAACTGATTGACTACCAATTAAGAATTTATAGAGAAGCTTATAAATATGTTTACTAATGAAGGTATCCATTTAATTTGTTTTTCCTGCTGGTTGTTTATTAATTGATTGGTTGTCCATAACAATATTGAACTAGTTCAAAATTTGATGCTTTTACTAGTCCTGTAGTCTAAGTCAGCATCACGTATTTTTGGGTTACTCTGAGACTTCAGTTTACTTCAAACAAAGATCTTGCCCCTTCTCCCCCACTTTTCCACTATACTTGGGGCCAAACTTGCCTACAAAAAATAATTAAAAAAATTAAAACCTATTTACATGGAGAGTCCTTTGATTAGTTTTTGTTTTCATTTTTCTGCAGTCTTCTGTATAAACCTAATAATCACGGAAGGTATAAATATTATCAATTAGAAGTATTATACTTGTAAGTGTACTCATACTAACATTGATCAGGAAGTTTTAATAAGTGCTTAAATACTTCTGGATAAAGTACAGATTACTAGATAATGAAACATCTTCTCAACTACATTACTGGTCCATCTTACACAAGACATTAAAAAGCTCCTAGTATTTTCCGAGGTACAATGTGTGAGGAATGACAAAGTCTTCCTGATTTCTTAAGTGGCAAAACACGACGCTAGTGCATTTCTAAAGCTTTAACAAGAAACAAAAGGTAATAGATGCAAAGGACGTAACTTACCAAAAAAAAACAAGCTAAGGAGGTAAGACAATGATAATTTCAGATTAGATGTAGCTAAGGCTAATAAAAGGAGAAAAAAATGATGTAAAAACTAGTAACCCGAGTTCAAATCTCTGTTGGACCTTTATTGTTACGACCCAGGTCAAATCCCGAGTCCAAATCAAATCATAACATACTGAAGTTGTAACATTGTCTTAATAATATCTTCTTAGGTTATTTTAGCGCATAAAATGCTCACCCAAAAGGTCACGATTGAATGCATTAGTGATAGCAGCTTGATTCCTTATATACATATCAAAGTATTCAACATGTTACGATGTGGGGACTGGGGTGTTACATTTACTTTTTCACATATTTTTCCCTATGAATATATGATATGGTGTTTTTCTTGAGAAAAAAATGAACTCTTATTGAAAGGAAATATTATTATAGTATATTTTATTTTTGAAAATAATAATAGCATGTGTTTAAGACTCGACTTGTCGTCCATGAAGAGTATTTGGTGGTATAGATACTAGTATACATAAAATGTAGCCCTACATGAATATGATGTGTGTGCGCATCTCTTAACTTTCATGTCAATAATTAGTATCAAAAGATTAATATTATTGAAAGATTTAACAAGAGGACAAAAAAGTAATAAATGGTAGCCAACCTAATAAAAGAAGAAATAAAAGTTGAAACACAAGTTATGATTGCATGTTAAGGTCCCATGGTCTAGCGGTTAGGACATTGGACTCTGAATCCAGTAACCCGAGTTCAAATCTCGGTGGGACCTTCCTTTTTTTTCGTTTTTACCTTTTTTGCATTCTTTATTTATGAGAAGAAATGGAACCCTTATTAAAATGAATGTTAGTCAGTGTAATTTTACTTCGAAAAACAAATCTTCATATGTTAAAGGTCATGATGAGGCTTGTCATTCATGAAGAGTATTTTTATTTTCAATTGGTGATATTGATGCTAATATATATAAAATGTTGTCATGCATGAATGTGATTGATATGTGTGTGTGTGCATCTATCTAAATTTTCATCCAATAATTACTTAATTAGTAGGAAAGATATAATGAGGGAGAAACCGAAGGTAATAGAAGTTCAAATATAGCTTATTTATTTAAATAAAACTAAGGAGGTAAGACGATGATATGGTCTTATGGGATGTTGCCAACCTAATTAAAGAATGACTAATAGACAAAATACAAGTTATAATTGCATGTTAAGGTCCCATGGTCTAGCGGTAATTAAGGACATTGGATTCTAAATCTAGTAACCCTAATTCAAATCTCTGTGGGACCTGTCCTTTTTAATGTTTTTAACTTTTTCGTACTTTTGAAGAATAATAAAACTCTTATTAAAAGAAACCCATAAATTTTGATTCAGAAAATAAAATTTGAATATGTTAAAGCTCTTGATATGGCTTGCCATCCATTAAGAGTATTATATTCAATTGTTATTATAAAGAGAATATAGTCATGCATGAATAGGGATATATACAGGCACACAAACACAACACACATATATATATAGGTAAAAATGGAAGTACACAGCCGTGTAACTTTTAAAGGTACACGGTCTACAATCGTAGAGTGATTTCACTCTACGATCGTAGAGTAGTCCACGAAAGTAGAATGAATTCACTCTACTATCGTAGAGTAGTCCACGATAGTAGAGTGAATTCACAAATCGTGGAGTGACTATTCTATAATTGTAGAGTGAATTTACTCTACGATCGTAGACTGTGTAACTTTAAAAGTTACACGGCTGTGCACCTCCATATTCCTCATATATATATATATATTTATCGTGCCAATAATTACTATGAGAAGATTACTTAGTATCATATAATACAATTATTAATATTCCAAAATGTAATGGTTCAATCCATCAAAATTCATAAATCAATAAAAAAAGTATTAACTCATTAAATATAATCTTTTAGGTTATGTTTGTTTGCAAGGATTACAGTTGGGATTCTTGGGATAAGACTATTAATCACAAGTGTCTTGTTTGTTTTTAAATTTGGACTCGGGACTATTAGTCGAAAGATTATAAAATGACTTAAGATAGGGGACTATGTAATACCATGTCTAGCTAGGTATTATAATCTCATCACGTGGAATTAAAAATTTATGTACAAAACTAACCTTTATTTTTTTTAATATGACTAGCGTGTATTAATAAATAGAAATTAATAAAATTCCTGGACAAATTTTAACTTAATTTATATATATAAAGTTAACCAGGTTATACTAACCTTTATTTCCTGTGATAATTTCCTGTAATTATACTAACCTTTATTTCCTGTGATAATTTCAACGTAATAAAAAGTAATACATTGATTAATACATCAAATTAATAAATGTAGTAATCAATGTATTAATACACTTCAATGTTTTCGTAGTTGTAATTTTTTTTATGAGAATAAAAACTTATTTTGAAAATACATCTACATTTACTATTAAAAAGTTTACCATTTATTTTTCTTAAAATAATTTTTTCATGACGAGCTTCATTGTAATTGTCTCTAGTACGTACATGTGATATGTGTAAATAATTTTTTATTTATTTATAGGCTCCTTTTTGATGTATAAACAAGTTTAAATTATAGTTTAAAATATGTTATTATTGGTAAGGGTATAATAATCCAAATGATATTTTTTATCCAATCCTTTAATTAATCTTATAAAAAACAAACATAACATGAGATTATTTTATGTTATCCCATAAAAAAACAAACATGTGACTAGGACTATTTAGTTCTAGGATTAATAGTCTTGAGATTATAATCCTTGCAAACAAACATAGCCTTAGAGATTCAACTGTTTCTCAAGTACTAAGGATTGCATTATTGTTGCGTGCCTGTCTTCGCCCACAAGATTTATAGTAACTACAATAATAATCATAATAATTAGATAAGTATATCTTGAATCTGACAACTAAACAAAGAACTGCTATTTCATTTCCACTCTTCAATCTCATAAGTCGCAGCTACTGTAAAGGTAGAATTACGTCCAGGTCTGCTTCTGATATAGTCCATGCATTTGACTGTTAGTTTAAATCATTTGGGCGCATAAGTAAAAGCTTTAGCTGATAGTTTGGCTTTATTTTGCATGCATAACATTTATATTGCACAAGGTCTGATGAACTGTTTCAGTTTGAACTTCAAAAATTAGGATTATCTTACTTGCTGCATTGGGGGTTCTTCCCAGCAATTAATTACACTGTTTGTAGATGTTACGACAATGGAAGCATTTGAAGGAATCTAAATTAATTTGCATACATGTTAAATAAGGATTTATGATTTAGATGCCCAATTTCTTTTTCCCCTTTGGATCATTTGTGCTAATAGTATTTTTGGTTTCCACAACAGGGTCTTGTGATGGAGCGAATCCAAGCTTCTTGGTCCGATAATGGAAAGAAAACATTTATCTACCTTGGAGATGGGAAAGGTGATTATTGCCCAACTTTGAAACTCGGAGAAGGAGACCATGTAATGCCGAGAAAGAATTTTCCTTTATGGAAACTCATATGCAATAATCCTATCCTCATCAAAGCAAAAGTTCATGAATGGGACAATGAAGAGAAACTTGAGGCAATCCTACTCCAGCTTATTTGACACTGGCAACCGCATAAAAACTCTGAATAGCAGTCAGTTGAACTCATCTGACAAAATGTCCTCAAAACATTAGCCCCCCTGCAGACATGACAGAAGCTATTTGTTAACGAATCCTTCTAAAATGCTATAGGAGTATATATTTATTTGTCTAATTAATTCTTGGGGGATGATTATATGTTATGCATACTAGTAAAACCCTTGCTGAGTTTCATTAACTTGGTTGTCTTTGGACATGATATTGATCGAATCATCTAGGTTTCATCAGTGGCTGTATTCAAGATAGTGACTTTACTTAATTTTATGGATTGTTACTACTCAAGATACCAACTCTTTCTTTCCTCTACTGTTGGTAGAGTAATTTTCCCTAACTTTTATGTATTTATTTATATTTATTCTGGGCAGGGACCCAATATTTCTCTTTGTGTTTTTTCATCTTAAGCAATCTATGCAGTTAAAAACACCAGTGGACACGGCGAAGGTTCAAGATAGGCAAAAAGGGGTTTTACTCCATGGTGGTTGTAATTTTTTTTAGCATTGCATCACTAAATTTTAAAACTATGTAATTAGCCAACTGAACTAATTAAAATTTATAAATTAGACCATTCTGTGAAATTAATTGAATGGCCGTCTAATATTTTCCTACATGTCTGTGCAACACATAAAAAATTAAAGGAAATTGATATTTTCACAGCATTTTTTGATATTTTTACATGAAAAGTGTCGCCGTAAATGTTTAGCGACAGTGAAAACCGTTGCTATAGGTGAAAAACGTCGCTATAAGATCTATAGTGACGGTTTTTATGTGAAAATAGCATTTTCCGTTGTGAATTTATCAATTTCCAAAATTCAAACATTGCTGATGTGAAAAAAAGTAAAATTAAAAAATTAGGGTATTCTTCTTCATCTGGGTTTCTACTTCATTTTTGAGTTTGTTTTTTTTCCTCTCAGTTGGGTTCTTGTTAATTGATTCAAACATTGTTCTTTTAGCTTCTTTTTTTTCCATCTTTTTCCATATATGCAGAAGAAATATATATATGTTAATGTGTATTCATACATAGAGTATGACTCTGCGATTAAGGATTTACTAGAAGCCCTAATTTTATCATAGATGGTGAAGTACATAATGGAGATCTTGGTAGCAATTTCTAGGGTTTTCAGTTGTGGAAGATCTTGTACGTGATATATAGTGATTAAGAAGAATGATTGGTTCATAACTGTAAAGGACCAATATCCTAACGAAATGCCTAAATTTTTACAGCAAATCAAGTTTCAATCGATCCCCAATATAGGCAAGTTTGTAAACCCCAAGTTTGGTTCTGAATTTACTTGTTGCAAATCCTTTAAAGCCTTGTGTATGCTCGTCATGTGTAACTATAATCCCAAATCAATATTTTCGTGGATTAAACCTTTTTTATATATATACTTCCACGTACAAAAATATGCAATCCAATTTGACAGCCGTCTAATAAATTTAACAGAACGGTCTAATTTATATATTTTAGTTAGTTCAGTTGGTTAATTACATATTTTAAAATTTAGTCGTGTAATGGTGAAAAGGTTAGAACTTTTGTTCTTCAAGATAGTAGTTGCCCCGCGGCTCAATGCGATAGCCAATAATTATGTGGAGTTAACAAAAATTGACTCATCTATCATAATTCACCGAACCTTCTTGTTATTATTCTGTTATGTTACGTTTGGATTGAAAGAATGAAATAATTCATTTCATTCTAGTTGTGATGAGTTATTCCATATGTCCTGTCTCCCTCAAGGAACCAAACACAATTTTTTTCATTTCAATCGTAACTAAACACAATTTTTTTCGTTCTATATGAATGAGTCATTCTATTCTCACTTTCATTACTCCAATCCAAACGTAGCATTATAGTCAAGTTGAAATTATTTGCTTATAATGGAGTTATGCATAGTTCAATAGTAGAAAAAGAAAAGATTAATTTTGAGGAATATGGAAGAAAAGAGAAAAAGAATTACCCTTAACTCCTATAGAATGGTAGATCAAGGATACAGAAAAGACAATTCTCTTGTTATTCACAGTCTGCGACTCTGCAATCCTTCAGTTCGACCAACCTAGGGGTAAAAAGCAAACAATAGTTGTCATCACAATTAATCCATATTTAAATAACATATCAATTGTTGTCAGGCTAGTAGTATTTGAATCGTTCGTGACAGTCTGAAAACTCGTTCGCGCCAACAATTAAGTCGTTCGAGCCAAGAAGTTTTTTTCTCTTTATCAGTTTAGGTTTAATAGATAAAAACAATTGAAGATATGAGTTGTAATTTAAATTTAAAATTTATTATATTGAAAATTGAGGATAATATGAGAATTATTAAAATATTACTTATTCCAATTCTTTTTCGTCAAAATCAGGCCAATTTTGGACGGAAAATTTTAGCAGGAAAGTGGTCAAGTTTTCTATCATTTTTTTTATTTTCCGTTTATTAAAAAACTCAGAAACATAGGAATTGAAAAAAAAACTTAAATTTTCTATCCATTTTTTTCCTTCTTTTCTGTCCATTTTAAAACTCAAAAACAGGATGTTAATTCCTAATAATTGTCTGTCCTCTTCACTCTTTTTTATGCTTAATGATTTAATTTGTTGAAATAATATTATCCGAAATCTTGATTTGAATGTTTTTTATTTTCAGATGTTCACAAGTTTAAATTTTCATATGTTCACAAGTTTAAGCCTTATTATGAAGGAAATTGATAAATTCATAATAAAAAATAATATTTTAACATAAAAATCGTTACTATAGATTCTATTATAACCGTTGCTATACATCATACATTTTATGTGAAAATATAAAAAAATATTGTGAAAATATCAAAATTTCCTATTATGAATGATCAAGAGACAAGACTATAAAGATGCATGGAATAATATATATTCTACAAAACTTGGGGCTGTCATTAATTTTTAACCACTTGCCCAAGCATGAGGGGAGAAATACATGAATGATAACTAAAAGAGCCGCTTGTAAGTACAAGAAGAAGACCTTCACAACAGCTTTTGTGAATTTGGAGAGGTGAGATGAGGATAGAAAGAAAAATATAAGAGGAGAAATAATGAAAATGGATTACTACCTCCGTTTTAGGATAAAAGTTTTCATAAATTTTTCACGCATATTAAGAAGAGGAATGAAATGATAAAACTGCCCATAATAATATGTCATTAATCATTTTCAATGTAGGTGAGAGTGTGACTTTCTAATTTTTCAATTTAAAATATTTTCAACACATAACTAATTATACTTATTGAATATGGAGAGAGAATTAGAATAAGAAAAATATGAGATATTTAATGCTAAGGGTATAATAGAAAAATTTGTGTAAAAATTTGGTTATTAAAGGAAAGTGGACATTTAACATGGGACTACCAAAAATAGTAATAAAGACTTTTATCCTGAGACGGAGGGAGTATAATTTTCGGTGTCTATCATGTTTGTGAGTTTTAAAAAGAAATGGAATGGATGATATTTTAATGATGTTTTCTCTTATTTGTGAGTTTAGAAGTAGAGAACGGAATAGAGTATATTTTTATTTTTAAATTATATTATTATTTTATTACTCTTACCTATTAATGTAATAAATGAGGTGATTTATTTTGAAAGTGTCACAATTAGGGCACCCTTTGTTCTACTAAAGTAATTTATGAAATCCTTCTGGACAAGATGATTGCAGAAAGTGACCACGCAAAGGATAGGGTTGCTGTTGAGGATAGGAACAAATGATTGTTGAAATATGAACCTTACATTTAACATAATTTATGTAAATTTTAAGAATAACAAAAATAATAATTTGTAGTACATTTTAATAATTTAGAAATTACAATTATAGATTAATTAAAATATTTGTAAAGTAATGACTTTTTAAAAAATTTACATCTCTAAAATTCTAGTAGCAATTGTATGATAATGTCAAAATAAATCAATCAACTAAGAATTAAAACAATAATATGTAAAAAATTTATGTCATGTTATAATCTAAAAAAGAAAAATATATCACTAATTTTAAAACGGATGAAAATATGTACATCTCCAATCCATTCTCCAATAATTTCGTAACTAAAATTTTTATTTTTTGTATCAAAACAATAAAAAAATTGTTTTACATGATTGTATTCCTTTTCTAAAAACTTAATTTTTTGTTTAAAACTATTATGAATAAAATTAATTATTTAAAATTATAATTTATTTTATTTGAATTGTTGTGACAAAAGTTAGTGGGAATGTAACCGAATAATAAGATATGGTGAATGGAATTATGAAAATACAAATAGCCAACTTCTTGTCATGGAAAGAAATAGAATCAATTCTATCCGATAATAGTAATAGAATAAATTGTAAATGTAACCTTTTTATTTGTCATATTTTTGTGTGTTCCCTAAATTTATTTTTTCACACAAGTCTCCTTCGTATATACATTAGTCATGTAAAACTGCTCCTCCATATTTCTTTATTGATAATAAAATAATTTATGTTAATTGAATTTGATAAAAAAAATGCCAACGTATTATTCTGTTGTATAAATTAAGATTATTATAGTGTTAACAGGCGTGTCATAATATTCCCAATGTGACAATCGAATTATCAACTCCATTTACAACACTAATTTAAACACTAACGACTACTTGAACTTTAATTTCACAAAATACGAGTTGATTGAAATAATTTTAGCCCTACTTTAAAATTCATGGTTCGATTAAGATGAATTTGAACTCTAATTTGAGACCTCTTAAGCTCATATTTGTCCATTTTCGATCGCAAATGCGAATTCTGTTGTTCTCAAATGTATTTTAAATATGTCTAACTACCATAATAACTATAATAACCTTATTATAGGCATGAATAATATGTTAACATTTTTTGTCAAATTTAATTTAAAAAAAAATTAATTTTTTATTGACAAAAGAGGTTGGTTGGAGGAACAATTTTATACAATTAAAATATCTATGTGAGAGACTTGTGTTAAAAAAAGTAAGCTTAGAAAACACTTTTATAAAAATATAACAAATAGGAGGGTTAGACTAACAATTTAGTCCCAAAAATATTACTCCTAATATGTTTTCAGGGATTCGGTTATTATAAAATTAATTTTATAATAAATTAGTCAATTAATCAATACAGTATTAACATGCGAATAAAGAAAATGTTTTTTTTAGCTGATAAATTAATAAATTGAACAAAATTAACATAATGTTAACCAGTCGGCTTTTGGTTTTCAGATGCATCCTTCCCTCTCTTGCATGATTTGGTATCTTTAAATAAAAATAAAAATAAAATAAAATAGAATAGAATACAGAAGCTTTATGTTGCGTATGGCTTCTCTTCTCTGACCTCTCTCTGTGGTCTTTTGGCCAATACCTGATGAAGAAAAAACCAAATTAAACGGAGGCCAGAAACGTTTGAATTTTTCTTTCTTTCCCCAATTAATTACCTGCTCAATTTGTCCTCTTCAAGAATCAGTATAATATAATATAAAGCTCCTCCTCCTTTCTTTCTCTCTCTATAGAGCTATCTTGTAGCTTCTGCAATGGCAAGGAAGACGGAGGAAGGGGAGGAGGGTTTGTTTTGGGATGGATTTATAGAGGGGATGCCTGTGTTTGCAAAGGAGTTGATTGCTGGTGGTGTGGCTGGTGGGTTTGCTAAGACTGTTGTCGCTCCTCTTGAGCGTGTCAAAATCTTGTTTCAGGTACAATTGATTAGGTACTTTTTTGGTCTGTTTTGACTTAATTACGGGTCTTGATTTGAAATGATCGGTGATGTTGAAGTAATCTTTAATGGGTTGAATTCAGGAACTCTTTTTTAGTATTCTGGGTTTGTCATAATTAAGGATCATTTGTGTTGTTTTTAGTGAATTTGTAGTTTATGATCTCTGTGGAACTTGTGATTAGTTAATTATACGATAATGCTGTGTTTTTTTTCATATCTCAATTGGGTGTGGGTCAGTGACTATTTCAATTATTTCATTTGTAATCTTGTTTGATTATCTTTTGTTAAACTCGTTGCTGAAATTGATTGTATTGAGATGGTTCTAGGAGATGCAGTCGGTCACATTGTTTAATGATTGAGCAAATTAGCAGTAGATTGACCTGCAACTAATCATAGTTAAAGAACTTCTTTTAGTATCCATGATCGAATTCTCAAGAGATTCATCAGCAATCTTGGGGGAAAAAATGAAAGTGAAATGATCAGAACATTTATCCGGCAATTCATTTCCTGATTTTTTGTTTTTCTATGTAATTGGGTTAGTTGTTTAAGTAGCAAGGGTAATTCTTTAAGGAGTTATGCTGTGTTGGGGATGTGGTGCATCCAGTTAGACATAGCCACATAGGTAGTGTGAGCTATGCATCCTGGATAATGTTGAACTGGGATAGTAGTAATACTAGGCATAGCTCAAATTCCTTTCATTTTTGGTAATTTGGATCCTATAGATGTACCAACAAATATATAATGCAACTCAAAATAAAAATAAAAAATATTACCCCTCATGCAATCAGGCCTAATCCTTACAGCAGAAAGAAGATAAGACTTTTAATTTCAAAGAGATACTAAGTTATCAGAATAGCCACAGGATAACCACAACACTTGTATTTCCTCTTCAAAAATACATATATTTGGTCGTGAACTGCTACTATTCTACTTAGATATGTAAAAACCCACTTGAAATATCAGATATTGAAGACACTCATTCTTTTATTTTTATGTTTCCTATTTCCAGACCAGAAGAGCTGAGTTCCAAAGTGTAGGGCTCTTGGGATCTTTCAATAAGATTGCTAAAACAGAAGGACCACTTGGTTTCTATAGGTAAATGTTTAATTTTATTTTCAGTTCATTCCTTAGGATGTTTGTTTCCATAAAGATTGTTTCTGTATTTCAATTCCGGTAAATCTAATGTATATGGCGTGAATTATCTTCAGAGGGAACGGAGCAAGTGTTGCTCGAATTGTTCCTTATGCGGCATTGCATTATATGGCCTATGAACAATATAGGCGCTGGATTGCATACAGTTTTCCTGGCATTGGAGGCGGTCCCGTTCTTGATCTTGTAGCAGGATCATTTTCAGGAGGGACGGCCGTTCTTTTTACCTATCCTCTTGATTTAGTTAGGACTAAATTGGCTTATCAGGTACATAGCTTCAAGTCTTTAACTAAGTCCTCTCTCTCTCTCTCACACACACACACACACAAAACACAGTCAACGCGCAAAAAACAGTCATGAGCGCGTCTGCACGCTTATATATATAAACAAATTTATTTGGAGTCACTAAAGATAAAAGTACATACACAACTCCAAACAATCTCCATCATTTTTTCTTTCAATTTGAGTCTAATGATATTGAAAGTTCAGTTGTTTTCAGTTCCATACATTTGATCGTACAGGTTGTGGGAACCCCTAAATTGAATGTTAAAGGGATAATCCCTTCTGAAGAAGCTTATAAAGGAATTCTGGATTGCTTTTCAAAGACTTATAAAGGGGCAGGGATAAGAGGCCTGTACCGTGGTGTGGGTATGTCATACTTCTGTTGTTTCCTTTATTCTGCTTACATCCCTGTACAGTGTTCTCATTTAACACTTAAATTCACTCGTGTCAGCTCCATCACTCTACGGAATATTTCCTTACTCGGGGTTGAAATTTTACTTCTACGAGGAAATGAAAAGCCATGTACCAGAGGAACATAAGAAGGGTATCATGGTGAAACTTGTATGTGGATCCATAGCAGGTGTATTGGGTCAAACTTTCACATATCCTCTTGATGTCGTTAGGCGGCAAATGCAGGTAGAATTAAATCCCATTTGGAAGAGTTAACAAATAACGCATCCCTACCATTTAATGGAGATTCTTAGATATCACTTTGTAGAAATATATAGATTTCAGCTTAATTTTCACTTTTCTGGTGATAAGATCTACCTAATTCTTCTTATAGTTGGAGAAGGTTTTTGCCCTTAATAATGAGAGTTAATAGTTCATTGACTGAATCATCTTCAATTTGGAAAGATATTCTATTGTATTTTGTTTGTTTCACTATTTTTAATATTTACAGTCATTGTTTCTCTCTCTTCATCAAATAGATATTCAAATTTATACATATAAGATGAAGTTACTTTTTCAAAATACAATTCTATTTCAACATGTATCCTTAAATTGCAAGTACAGAGTATTTTGAATTATTTGTGCATCTCAAAGTTTAGAATGTTAAAGAGTGATTAAAACCACCTTGACAGGTCCAGCAATTCTCGACATCAAACAGTGCAGACATGAAAGGCACACTGGAAAGTCTTGTTATGATAGTACAAAAGCAAGGATGGAAGCAATTATTTTCAGGGCTCAGTATCAATTACTTGAAGGTGAGATTAACATAGTTATTTGAATGCTGATTTTGCTGTTTTTGTTCGTCATATCTAAAATTTTCAATGCACTTATTACAGGTTGTACCCTCAGTTGCAATTGGCTTTACTGTTTATGACACCATGAAAGCATCCCTTAGAGTTCCATCCCGAGATGAAGCTGTCATAGAAGTAGTGACGAAGCAAACAACCAACCAACCATCATCCTTGCAATCGTAACTATTTACAACTCTGGAGTAATCATTTTTCTACTCAGTTATATGAGCTTTCCCTGCCATGTCAATCATTTTTGAGGTTCTCCTACCTCTGAGGCTATTTCATTTGTAAAATTCTATTCTTTTGAGCTTTAACATAACCATTAGGTAGATTACTATTTTTTCCAATAAATACACTGAGGTAGCAAAGGTCGTCGTGTAGATGTCCTATCAGGTGGCTCCTCCATACCTTTGGAGATTCCCTCCCAGTGTACATAAATAAAGAGCACCACGAAGAATATAGGTATATAGATTTTTCAGATCAAGGGTTATAGATGTAAGCAAGCCCACAATAAGTTTGGGAAACTGTTACATATGATTGTAGTTGGAAATCGATATATTGATTGTTATTGATAATTTGGAATCAATGAAAATTCATTTTTCTCTCCATTGTGACTTAGTTAACTTTCTAATACATAAAATATGTCATTGCTGTGTAAAAGCTCTATAATGTGGCATCAAGGATTAATATTATTTCGTAAGAATGAGTAATGTCGTCTTTTGTTAATTTAGAATGTATATCATTAGAGGATGATCTATAAATCCGCGCTAGTTGATCCAAGTTAGATTATCTGATTATTTTTCCTTGATGCATGAAGAAGTTGAAGATTTTCTAGTTCATCTAAATTATAGGACTTGGCAAGTTGGTGTAAGAAGGAATTGGATATTTCGAATTGGATATTTCGTATAGTGGAGAAGAAACCACAGTTCTGTGTCTGAACAGAAGTTTGCAAATGGAGTAATGATGTGTGGGAAGATGTTTCTTAAATCATCTATAGTGCATAAAAAAAATCTCTCAATTTAGCAATCATAAGGGATTTTAGCAGCTTGTAACGTGAAAATCTAATCTAATAAAAAGAAAACTGTGGTATGTGAAGAATTGTTGAACATTACATTTGCAAACTACTAAATTCTTCCAGTTGTATTCCCAAACAACCATTATGTACAACCTGGTTGATGTTCATGACATAAAAATTTCTGGTATCATCATAGAAATATTACCCTAGAGCATTGAACATTGATCAAGGTATAATGTAGACAAGGCTGAGTAATTAATTGTTTACTAAAAAGTTTTTGAATTTCATCAAAAACATAATTTACAATCTGAGGATGTTCATGACATCTACAAAATCATCTCCTATATAAATACAGGAGTGTAGTTAAAATTTACAATGACAATTAAATAAAAGCTTTTACCAGTAATCCCCACAAGAGCATTTACCATCTCTAAAATGATGGAACCGCTTGTTATCCCGCACAATCAGTTCCCTGCCAACAATTTTCGACATGATTTTTATGGCATTGTGACAATCACCACATATCCTCAAGTTCTTGATGATCCTAAGAGTTGTCCTTGCTGGAGTACTAATCAAACCATACGCAATAGCCAAACGCTCACTATGATACATCAGGGCCTGTTCTTTAGCCTCCTGATCAATGTCATGAAGCACATATCTCGTGTCTGGCACATAACCAGCTTCTCTCATCTGCCCATTTAAGCCTTTTATTTTCTCATAAGCATCTCCTTTGTATGGATTTGTACTCCGATATTGACTAACCCTATTCTTCCCTTCAAGCATATTCAATGGTGAATGCTTCTTTGCCAGAGGCGTAGGGAGTTTATCATCTATTTCCCTAGATGGATCCAAAGAGACCAACAATTCCTTAGCACGATCTTCAAGCTCAATATCTCCATGCATTCGGGAAAGATTAACCAAAGCCTCCCAAATTTCAGCTGTGGGCTCAATTGGCATATTCTCTACAAACTCCATGGCTTCATTCAAATGACCAGATTTTCCAAGAACATCAACCACACCTAGATAATGCTCATTCCCAGGAACAATTCCATAATCATTCTTCATAGACACAAAATGTAATAAACCTTCTTTGACAGCTTCTGCACTAGCACAAGCCAATAAAACTACAACAAAGGTATCCGCATTGGGCCGCAAACTAACCTTCTTCATTTTCTCAAACAACAGCAACCCATCATCACCCTGCCCATTATTTGCATACCCATATATCATCAAATGCCATAACCACATATTTCTCTCGCGCATTCTATCAAATATTCGGCGGGCATCTCGCATACTCCCGCATTTCACATACATTTCAATCAATTTATGGCTCATTTCAACATCACCGTTAAAAGGTGATCGAATCAAGAACTGATGGACCTTCTTCCCCAGTTCAACCGACTTTGAATTCTTACATGAATCCAAGAGCATTTCGAAAGTAGGGCGATCAGCACTAACACCTTGAGACATGAGTTCAAGGGATTCTGTAATTTTACCTTCACCGCACAAACTCATCAAATCGACATTGGGTGGAGGGCTCTCGGGGTTTAAGGTAGGAGGGAGAATTTCATCTGGGGCTTTAGGTCTCCGTTTGATATTGGGTTTAGAGAGGCTATTGTTGCGGCGAGGGCTTCTGGGGCTAGTTTTGTTTGGGAGTGCTGCGAAAGTGCATAGAAGTTTGAAAGAGCGAGGATTTGTGGGTATGAAGGAAGACTGTGGGAGTATTGGGATTCGAGGTTCGAAATGAGCAGGAGAGAGAATTGAGATTCCAGCTCTATGGATTGATGCCAAAGATGCCATTGCTGAGTTATTGAGTTTGAGCACCGGTGTTGGCTAAGTAGATGAATTAATATCTTTACAAGGGCTAGAGAGAAGTAGTAAAAATATCAAGCATCTCCGACACTTTCAAAAATTATCTTCAACAATCTCTTTCATTTTCACTCTTCAAATCTCAACCTTATTCTTTCGAATCTGCAACCACATTCTGTATCTTTTATGTACAACTCATTCAATTGATAACAATGACAAGACACAAAATATAAAAATAACAAATAATATAATATTTAAATTGTCATTTAAATCAACAAACTTCAATTTAAAAAGTTTTTTTGCTACCACTGATGGAGATGCACTTAAACAAATATCTTTTGACTTTTATTATTATTATTATTATTATTATTTATTTTGTGTTTGTTTTGTTTTTTATTCTTTTTAGATTTAGATTTTCACAAGAATGTATGTAATATGAAGCTAAAAACGCTTCAAAACTAATTAAAAAAGAGTACAAAATACTGTATTTGTTGCTCTTAAAGCTAGAATAAAAATTAGACTCAAATACAAATTGCACCTATACTTTATATAAAAATTGTTAAATTCACAATAAAAAATGTTATTTTTACAATAAAAATGTTGCTATAGATTCTATAGCGACGGTTTTCACCGTCGCTATACATCTATAACGACACTTTTATTGTGAAAATAACAAAAAAGTGTTGCCAAATTACTTATATTTAACGTATCTAGTTGCACTCCAAACATCATTTTTAAGACAATTGTCACCTTCCGAATTTTTCACCAGTCAAAAACAATCGAAATAGTCAGTTACTTAACTTTTTTAAGGACAAAATGGGTAAATCATTAAAATATTACAAATTTACATTAAAATTATGTGTTAAGTTTAGATGACCACCTGGGGTTTGAGAGGTTTCTCACTTAACCACCTGTAGTCAGTAAAGCTAAATTTAAACACCCGACTTTTTGAGTTAAAGTGAAAAAGTGCTTTCCGTATTAACTCCGTTACTTTATTTGGCTAAAGACTTAATTACCCTCACTTTAAAACACCTACTTTGTTTCAATGACTACTCTGTTTTGGTACCACCATTACCAAATTGGTGCATAGATTGGGACAGGTCGTGAAGCAGCTCGCGTGGAGGAAATATAAATACACAGAATTCCTCATCTTAGCCAAAGTAACAATATAAGAAGGCATAAATCAGTGACACCAACATAATTTGAGCCTTTGATGCAAACCCAGAAAACCCAGAAAAATATGAGAAAACTGAGGAATCATATAAATGTAAGAAGCATCCAGAAGCTAAATCTAAAATTGAGGTGATGAAATCAAGGGAATTTTTTTTAAAACTACCCAAAAGCTAGATTTTAATGTATTGTAATAAATATTGACAAAAATCACCTCTTTAACAAAATCAACACAAAACCCAGACCTTAATAACTAAACTGGCCAATCTTCATATAGCAAAATGGATCAAATAGAAATGTCCAATAAATTACAGTCCATCACAAAATCCTTTTTAGTGAAGGGAACATTGAACAATACCCAAAGTTCTTTTTAGTGAAGGAAATGGAGAAGCATAAAGTGGGCATACAACAAAAAACACCATAAAAAATAGTTGCAGAAATTAAGAGTAGAAAAATGGTAGTGAAGAAGAAGAAAACAGAGTAAATTTTCCCACAAAATTTTTTCCCAAAACTAAAACAAACCCACCGAGATTGCTCCCAAATGCAGCGAAATAGAGTAAATTTTTCAGCTCTTCAGCATCAATCAGGACACCTCGGAGTTCATCAACTGCAATAATAAATTCCTCGTAATGAAGCTTGCATAGCTCCTCAATCCTCCATCACTCCTCTGCAAAAGTTTACAATTCACAATTTAATCTAGTCACATATTCATTTAATTTTCCTCTGTTGCTAGTCAAAAATTTCCAATACCATGTAAAAGTTCACTGCCAAGAAGTTCGGCATCACATTCCCTGCTGATTTATAACAGGTTCCAACCAAATTAACAAGCGAAGCTGAATGCTCTTTACAAGCTTCAGACTGAACTGGGATGGTAGGGAAATAATTCTGTAGAAAAAGAGAAGCACTTTTTGAATTAAGCGGCTTTGATTCCTTTCTATTTGGGCAGGAGCCTTGTACTACACCGCCATCTCCAGCTGAAACCAATTACGAACGAAGAATAAACAAAAAATGGTAAATCCTTGTCAAGCCTGCTACCGTCGTCGCCCTCTTCTTCCTCCGCAATGTTGGGGACTCCGCCTCTCTCCTCTGCTTTTAATCTCAGTCCAAAACCCTCGAAACCATCCATTTCCCTCAAATCGATTGGAACTCAATTCCGCCCATTTCGGATAAATTCACCCTTTTTCCAATTTTCGATCCGATAAGTGGATCGATCCGATAAATCCACGCCTTCAGATTGGAGCCTTAAAGGTACTATCTTTCTCTCTCTTGAGCAACAAGCTATGTTAGGGTTTAGAGTTGAGGCGTGATGGAGGGATGGGGTGGTGATCGGAGTTGAGGCGTGACGGAGGAGAAGGAGTATGTGACGCCCCCAAAATAGGTATACAACATCCATTCTAAGTCGCCAAAATACGTGGTATAGAAATAACTATATCTTTACTATTATAACATAAGAACTGTGAGTTTAAATACAAATATTGTCATCTTGACAATATCCACACTCAAATAAGTCTTCATTACAATTATTGATACATTAATTCACAAAAATGGTGAGGACTACTAAAAAAACTTTTAGAACCATCATTCCATACCCCTACTAGTACTCGCTACATTCTCGCCTCCTGAGAAAAATAGAACAAAAAGGAACAGGGTGAGCTCAACTAGCCCAGTAAAGAACATTATGACTAAGATAATATAGAACAAATTATCGTTAGTCTTCAACAGGGAAAAATCTAATAAAATACAATAGACAACAAGTTTTAAATCAATATTCGCAGCAAAAAATAATAATTCATAGAAGAGTTACGTAGAGAATGAAATCTACTATTATCCATGAATTTAAAAGTCCATCATCAATATTTTATCCCTGTAACATCAATCAATATTCATCTTTGCACTACAAGCCAAAGATATTCATCAGTTGGTCATGTTTATCTCAACACCTGTTCATCTTTGCACTACGGGCCAAAGATATTCATCAAGAAATCATTCATCTTTGCACTACAGGCCAAAGATATTCAGTTATATCATCATTTAGGACTGAGGATGATAAAAAATATTTTAAAGGAAACGAATCCAGTGAAATAAAATAACAAATATTAAGGATTCGTATTTCGGTTTATTCATGTCCAAAAATACCTTATAAATAATCATAGTGAAGTAAAATTTAAGAATAATCAAAACATGGATACAATCAAAGCTAGTATCCAGAATAGATATTTTGGACGAAAAGAAGAAAATTTTATTTTTCGGTGAATAGTAACTCGTGAATAGT
This sequence comes from Panax notoginseng, assembly GCA_016801055.1. Classification (NCBI taxonomy): domain Eukaryota; kingdom Viridiplantae; phylum Streptophyta; class Magnoliopsida; order Apiales; family Araliaceae; genus Panax; species Panax notoginseng. The sequence continues at coordinate 10,716,050 of CM029014.1, forward strand.
AACTCATGAATAGTAACCCCGACATTAAAAGTTCCAAATTTGATAAAAATTTCTAACCAATATTTCTGCATAATGATATTGAAAAAATAATATCATTTTCGAATAAAATAACATCCCTTACTTTTGTAAAGACAGTACTTCTAGTTGAAACACCGGATATAGGCTATGACTTGAACTTGCACCGTATAGCAACACTCAAAGTATTAAAATACTCACAAGAATACGCTCAATATAACGAGAGAGAAATCTTTAGTTTCTGGTGTGATTTTCAATTATAACCTAAACACCCTATTTATAGGAAAATACTTAGAACACCAAAGTAGAAAATTTAATAAAATATTAATATATAAATAAAATTTTTTACGCCAACCTTAGACTTCTGAATTCAGCAACTTAGCATGTGCTTAATGAGGCTCATAACATATAAAAAACGTTTTTCTTAATTAAAATAATTAAAACTTCCAAAAATTAATTATTTCAGAATTTCAGAACTTCAATAATTCATAATAAATAGCCCTTTTATCAGAAAATTCCAATCTCGCGATTTTTTATGGGAAATTCAATTCTCTACAACTTTGCAGAAGAAAGTTTTTTCAAATTCCAAACAGAAATTGGATGAAATCTATAAACGGGCAATTTACGGGCTATAATCAAATTTCAGTCAAGAAATGGGCCCACAGACATGTTTAACATGTTTTAAAAAACTTTTGCAACAAAAATACTCTTTCTCCTCATATACTCATATATCCCACATTCATTGTAAAAATATCATCATTATTATATTATAATAATATAATAAAATATTATTTTATCAGAAAAGATAAAATATCGGTTTTTAACAATTGTCACTTTAAAAATTTTCTCCATCTATATCCACATAAAATGAATATTTTCCTCATCATATAAATTAATAATTAATTATTCACAAATATTATTACATAATCATAGTACTGACAACCAGGCCGTTCCCAGGAAAGAGGGGGCTTTCCAATAAGGATTTCTCCTTACTAGCACGCAATTAAGTGACCAAACTTCTCCTTAGATAAAATTTTCTAGACATTACCAATAATGTTATCTAATAATATTATTCAGATAATATGAATTATTGCTCCGATAATAGAAAATACTGTGTAGTGGCAATTATTGAAACAACAGTAATATAAAATATCAACGCAGCAATTATTGAATCAATAAAATAAAATACTGAACAGTCATTACTGTAACCATTATTGAGTAGTGTCTTCTTACGTAAGAATCAATAATTAGTGCAATACAGTGTGCTACTGTGCAACAACACGTATTACTGCGTTTTAACCACCGGGTATTCCAACAGTATTAACGGTAACAACTACGCCGTTATTTATAAACAACTTATACTTGTCGTTTTCTTCATCCAATCGTTTTCCGTTATGGGGCCCACAAAAGATTGCGCCGTCGTACGAATATTCCCCGACAGGAAGAATATTCCACGACCAAACGAATATTCTCCGACAACAATGAATATTTTATAACCACCTGCTTATTTGAAATATTTGCGCATTTTACCCATAACTAACCTCATTAATCAATTTAACCCTTACTATTTCAAATAATAAATAGAGGAAATTAAATTTCATTTATTAATAATTTGGGGTCTTACAGAGTAGCTTCAGTGGCCATCGAGGGGGAGGGAATCGATAGGAGAGAAGAGCTTGCCCTAATCAGAGATAAAGGGAAAAACTGAAGTTTGATCGGAGAGGAGATGAAAACGAGAGGAATGGGGGGTATTTCAGTCTTTTTAAATTGTTAAAGCCCCTTTTCACGCGCTTTTTGTGACATACACACACAGTTAAATTGGATGGAAAATGTGACGTTTTCACTTTAACTCAAAAGGTCGGGTGTTTAAATGTAGCTTTACTGACTACAGGTAGTTAAGTGAGAAACTGCTCAAACCCCAGGTGGTCATCTGAACTTAACCCTAAAATTATTAAAACCTCTAACCTAACATTGACCATGACAATATATCTCTCTTTCTTTTAAGTATAGTTATTTTCTCTCTCTCTCTCTTGTCTGCAACTTGAAACTCAATTTGCAATTGCTTCTTATGTTGCTTCTTTTCTAACTTTTTAATGGATTTGCTAATAAAATTTTAAGTAAACCTTGTATTTTTAGAAATGGGTCCCAAATTATTTGTTTTGTTTCTTAGCATTTGGACTTTGTTTTGTTGGTTCTTTAATGTTATGTTTGTAAATCAGATGATGGAATAACATAAAAATATTAGTTTTTGTGCATATTTTGTTACAAAGAATTTCTTTAGGCTTGATTTTCACCTAAAAATGTGAAAAGAACGATAAATGATGAGATCTTAATCGATGGTCATGACTTAATAAATGAAGCTAATACTGAACTAAAGCCAATGTAAGACTCCTCCAACTAGCTTTAACACCATACAATTATACAGAGGCATATGATGCCAGTAATATCATTTACACTAGATAATATAGTCAGACCACTCAGAGATAAAAGACGTATGATCCATAGATTCCCCTGGCACGTCCTCATGTTGTGATGGCCGATCCTTCCCTCCCACCAGCCTCGCTGGATTCCCCACTGCTGTTGTTCTCGGCGGCACATCAATAAGAACCACTGACCCAGCACCTATCTTTGCCCCTCCCCGATTTTCACATTCCCCAATATAGTCGCTCCAGCTCCAATCAACACTCCATCGCCGATCTTCGGGTGACGGTCACATCCGGACTTGCCAGTCCCACCCAAAGTCACATGATGGAGGATTGATACATTGTTACCAATGACAGCAGTCTCGCCAACAACAACTCCAGTAGCGTGATCAAACAATATGCCCTTTCCGATTTTGGCAGCTGGGTGTATATCAACATCAAAGACATCATAGATTCAAGATTGGAGTGCGAGGGCAAGTGGTCGTCATGACTGAGTCCAGAGCTTGTGAGCTACTCGGTGTGCCTGATTCCAAAACATCATCTTATTAGTCCAAACTCTTCAATCATAAACAGCTAGACAATCTCTTTAATATAAGAGAGAAGCTGAATTTTATGTCGTATACCAATTCTTGACACTATGCTCCCTTATTTTCTCCTTCTCTTCTATGCTTAAATTTTTTACTCAGATAATTATAAAATACTATTTCAAAACATAATTAAAACCATTTTTCATGATAAATGTAAAATGGATAGCATTTTGATTTGATAAAGCTTGTTAATGCAGCCCAAACCAAAGCATTTCCTCTTCAGAAAAGAGAAGATAAACTTCCCTACAGTTTCTAAAGATTAATAAATGGTTTACTACATAGAAGTTAGTTAGAGTATTTTTTTTCTAATAATTTCTTTAATGCTCTATACTATAATAGATAGTATTAATTTGTCCATAGTCTCGAATACTTAAAGTCAGATGATTCGAATGAATATTAACATCTAAAAACTGTTGTTTAGTGCACACACAATGAATTCAAATTTGGCAAATATTTTTTTAAAAAAATTCTAGCACTTTCTACTTCTTCCGTCTAGATGCCATATATCAAAAACTTACACTAGCACCCTATCACAAGTTTGAAAAAAAAAGGGACAAATATAAAGATATCTCTCCACCAAACAGAGAAAAGTCATATTTCTCCCTCCTTATTTTTCCTTTTTCTCTTTCCCTCCTCTTCTATACCCATCTCCCTGCACCATTGTAGGATTCTCATATACAAATGTTAAACTCAAAACTCAGTAGCTTTTTCCCTAAAAAGGCAAACTCAAATATGTGTGAGATCAATAGTTGTAATTTAGTCCAAATTTTAGTGCAATAAAATGAAAGTTAAAAAAGAAAAAACAAGCTATGATACATTATATTTCATAATATTACTACATTTTTTATACAAGTGACACTACGGAATTGAAAATGGCAACCATTGTAAGAAATAAGAATGAATAAACCTAAGCTAAGTTTGAGGCCAACTCAAAATAGTCTATGTATTGCTGACCAACTAATCCATACATTAGGCAAAATCTAACAAATAATCATAGTTCAAATTTCAATACATGTAAAATTCAAAATAAATAAATGAAATAATCTAATTATAATTTCTAACCTGACAAGCAAGGAAGCCTTTGTAATTTAGGAGGCAGTGAGAGAAAGAGACACAAGCAGGATCACGGAACCTAGCAGCGTGTAGGTCAGCAACCGTGGCGTAGCGTAGAGAAGGATCGTTGGAGAAAGTGTTGAGAAACAGGTCGTAAAGCAGTGTCGACAAGAGCGTGGAGGAGCAAAGCTTGTTACCGAAGTGGAAAGAAAGTGATCGCTCTAGCGAGGAGTGAGAAAGAATAGTTGAGTAGAGGTAGCTCGCCAGTGCCGGCTCCAACTCCGCGTCTCGTCGTGTCTCTGCCTTGATCAATCCACATACCCATGCTTCTTCCTCATCGGAACCCGTCGTAGGCGGTGGTGAGGTATATAGGAATTCACCCATCGGCATCGTAATGTTTATTGCTCTGTAGCAAGATTAATTTTGTTCATGGTTCTTGTTTTGAAGGATTATATCATTTACCAAATAAAATTTATTTGAAATTCTATCGCTATCCCTTTATCGAAAGTTAAAAATTATTAATACAAGGGAGAGAATTTCTTGGGACAATGAGAAAAGATAGTGTTAATATAGGAAAGTAAATAATTTATTCTTGTTGAAAATGGGTTTGATAAAATATATATTTATGTGTTCAAATCCATTAAGAATTGAATGAGAAAATTGACGGGCCGGGCCGGGTCGGGGTCGGGTTCGTGGTCGTGGGCGGTTGACGCGTCCTAACGGTAATAAACTGCCTAATTATTCTATAAATAAACTATGTGGGATTATATTTTCTGCATAAGTTTGATTACACCGTTTTGTTTCTGCGTCTCGTTCCGTTCCTTCCCTTTTGAAAAATCCCGTTCCTTCCCTTCTGCAAAAATCCCGTTTCTGCAGATAGTTCCCGTTTCCCGTTTCTGTCAAACAAAGTCCCGTTCTGGCAGACTCCCGTTCTACAGTAATCCCGTTCCCGTTCTGCACTGCAATCCAGTTCTGCACTGCAAAATCCCGTTTTCTGCAGTAAAATTGTATAGTAAGTTTTCTTCTGTTTTCTTCATGCATCATTATTATTAATAGTAAAGTTCGAGTACATAACATAGAATTTGCGTTCAACGAATTCTTAATTTTGTAGTGCTACTAATTAAGAATTGAAATCCGTTTTATCTTGGGAAGCAATTATTCAATTAATCCTTAGCACCTGTGGGGGAATAAATTTATTTTAAGGAGACTTTGTGAATTCAAAGGACTTGGATTTATTTATTAATAATTTATGTGTTATATATATATATATATATATATATATATATATATAATTAGGATTAATTACATTTGTTAGTATATTTTAAAAAATAATTACAAAAATCTTACATCCATAAAATAATTACAAAAATATTACACTTTTGTAATTTTAATTACAATATTATTATAATTATGAGTCCTTAATTTAAGGGATTATTAATGGGGCATATTTTTTAAAATGCGTGATAACCGCCATATATTGTCTGTAGGACTCTCCGTCTTCTTTACACACTAAAACCCTCTTTTCTCTTTCCTCTTTTTTCTTTCTGTTCGTCTCTTACCGGTCTCTCGCCGTTCGTCTCTTTCTCGAAGTTCATAGTCATTTCGTTTGTGTTTTGTTTTTTTCACCAACGTTGTTTCTTGTTATCGTGATTACACAGTGTTCCAGTTGGTTTATTCTTCTTCGTTTTCGATTCAAGTTGTGTATATTTTTAGGTCAGTTATTTTGAAATAGTTTAACGTATTATATATTAATGTAGTTTATCAGTCGAATATATTATTCATTGTTGTGTGGGTTTGTGTTATTTTTTATTTTTTGTATAGAATGGTTGATACAAGGAAGAAGGATGGGAAGAGGAAGAGAATATCGGAGCGTGATTCTGTCAAGGAAGTGAAGAAGTATGCTGTTGATAGGAAGGGGAAGGAAAAGGATGTAGGTCAGAAATCGAGAAAGAATGAGAATAGGCTGGTGATACACAGTGATTTGAAGCATTCTGAAGTGCAGTCAGATTCTCAGTTTGATGTTCCTGTAGTTAAGACCAAAGGTCAAGTACTTATCCAGAATATAATTCCAACACAGAAAATTTTAAAGGTGTGTTAATTTAAATTTTCTTATGGTTACCATTATATAATTATTTGGTTACTTATTAGAATGTATTTGGTTACTGTAAACTTATAATGATTTGGTTACTTATTAGTATGTATTTGGTTACTGTTATATTATATTAGTGTGTTACTTTTATGGGTTGATTACTTATTAGTATATATTTGGTTACTGCGATTTTTTTATTAGTATGTATTTGGTTAATGTAAAATTATAATTATTTGGTTACTTGTTAGTATGTATTTGGTTACTGTAAACTTTTAATGATTTGGTTACTTATTAGTATGTATTTGGTTACTGTGATATTGTATTTTGGTTACTATTATATCAGGTTTTGGTTACTACCGTATTACAGTTTGGTTACTAGTTTGTATTATTTGATTGATGTTAATGTTTCATTGAAGAAAATTGTTTGTTACTTTTTATTATATTTGTTTACTATGTATTTGTTTAGTTTATTCAGTTTGCTTAAATTATTATTGATTACATTATATGGTTAGTGACATAATGCTGACTTAATTACATTCAGTTTGCTTATGGTTACCATCATGTAATTACTTGGTTACTTGTTAGTATGCATTTTGATACTGTAAGCTTATTATTTTGATACCATTTATGTTTTCTTAAGTTGAGAATTTGGTTTCCTTTTTATGTTGGTATGTTTAATATGTTTTTGCCTAGTATACATGGTTTGATAAACTGGGTTTAGTGTATAGGTTGTTTATGTATTGGTTACCATTAAAAGATTATTTGGTTACCATTATAGAATTATTCGGTTACTTGTTTAGTATGTATTTGGTTACTAGGTTTAGTGTTTAATTCTGGTTTTTATATTGGTTATTAATAACTGTTCAATTCTGGTTTTGTGTATTTACAGTTATGAGATCTTTACTACGATGAATGCAATAGGAAATTCAATGGAAAATTAATATATTGGTGTGACATGGAAGTCCCAATAATTATTGCCAAGAAATTGAATGAAAGTCAGCTTGAGAAGTTTAGGGCAACATGATTTGGAATTTTTTTGGAGTTTGGTGAGCATCAAATGTATTCACAGATTATTCACCATGCTCTTGTAAGGGAGGTTCACCAAAGGGATGATGGTGAGATGTGATTTTTGTTTGGGGAGAAAAGGGTTAGGTTTGGGCTGCCTGTGTTTTGTCTTATTTCTGGGTTGAGATGGCAAGGCAATGATTATATAAGTGCATATAAAGGTATGCAAAATCTGATTATTGAAAAATATTTTGGGGCTGAAGCTGTTATTCGTAGTAGTATAGGTAGGGTATTCCAGAAGGCAGTTTTTGATGATGATGACGAGGCTATTAGGATGTCATTGATTTTTTTGGTGTTTAATTTTATTCTTTCAACAGTTTCTGAAAATTTTGTTGATGGGGCAATGGTAAATTTTTTATGTTATGGTGATGCTAGTAATTTTTCTTGGGGGAAAGTTGCGTTTGAAATGACAAAGTACTCTTTGTCAAATGCTTTGAAGGGGCATATGAAGAAAGGAAGGAGTGGTGGTTCAACATATAATTTCTATAAGGACCATTATATTAAATTGTATAAGTTGAATGGTCTTCCATATGCATTTCAAGTGTTTATGTTTGAAACCATTTCAACTTTCAAAACTTGCGGTATATGCAACGACGATCATCTGTCGGATGTCTGTTTATGTAGATGGAAGGAGCTAGTGAAGCCCCCTTCAAATGACAAGTTGAATAATCTAGTATTTTGTTTTGGACAGGTATGCAGTTTACTATTAAGAATGCATTTGGTAACCTTTAGTTAATTATTTGGTTATTGATTATTTGTGTGAAGTTTACTATTAATATAGTAGTTAGTTACCTTTATATACTAATTTAGTTAATTATTATATTTTGTGTATATTAACAATAAAAATGTTGTTAATTGGTTATTAGAATATACGCAATTGGCTACTGATTATATTATACTCATGTTACTAATAACAATTTTGTTGGTTACTAGAATATACAAAGTTTGGTTACCTTTATACACTTAGTTGGTTACTGATTTATATATATTTGGTTAACAGTATATATATTTTTGTTTACTGATTTTGTTTTATGATTCTTTATTTTATCTTTTTGTTATTGTAATTGTATAATGTTTGTCAGATGTTATACTAAAGTGTACTTATTGTTTTTCAGCTGAGGGTAAAAAGTTTGATTCCCACGGATGAGGAGAATGAACGTCTTGATTTGGACAGGTTTTAGTTTTTTAGTGGGAAGGATGCTGACAAGAATGTTGAAAAGAAGTTGAAGGATGACAACATTGGAAGTGATATATCGGTCGTTAAATGTAAGATCCCGAATTTTATGAAATAAAAGTATTCAATTTTTCTTATAATTACTATTCAGTAAATGGTTAAATTGATAAATGTTAAAGTTAAGGGTGATATATGATTTTTTTTTTAAAAATACACAAGTGGTTATAAAATATTCATTGTTGTCGGGGAATATTCGTTTGATCGTGGAATATTTTTTCTGTCGGGGAATATTCGTACGACGGCGCAGCCATTTGTGGGCCCAATAACAGAATAACTGTCGGATGAAGAAAACGACAAATTTGAGTTTTTATAAATAACGGCGTAGTTGTTACCGTTAATACTGTTGGAATACCCGGTGGTTAAAATACAGTAATACGCGTTATTACACAGTAGCACACGGTATTGCACAATATTTTTGAAATTATTGATTCTTACGTAAGAAGGCACTACTGAATAATTGTCACAATAATTACTGTTCAATATTTTATTTTATTGATTCAATAATTGCTGCGTTGATATTTTATATTATTGTTGTTTCAATAATTGTTACTGCACAGTATTTCCCATTATCAGATTAATAATTCATATTATTTGAATAATATTATTAGATAACATTATTGGCAATGTCTAGAAAGTTCTGTCTAAGGAGAGGTTTGGTCACCTAATTGCGCGCCAGTAAGGATAAATTCTTATTTTAAAGCCCCCTCTTTCCTGGGAACGACCTGGTTGTCATAATTGTGACTCTGTAATGTTATTTGTGAATAATTAATTATTGATTCATATGATAAGGAAATATTTATTTTATGTGGATATAAATGAGGGATATATTTTTGTAGTTAGAAATGAAGGAGTTAATGTTGAGTGTTTTATCTGTATTTTTGTCGGAACGGAGGTATTGAAAATCAAATTAGGATTTTTAAGATATTTTGCGAGGGTTATAATTTTTAATCCGACCGTTAGATCGTGGTAATATTTGGATATGTTATACATATATAAGTTGAGTATATGTCTACAAAATTTGAACCGTTAAAAATGAACGTGTGATTTATTATAAATTTTACGAGATGACTGGTTCAGAAATTGTTGAATTTTGGGAGTTTATCATTTTGGTGAAAAATTCTAGAATTGGTGGGACCCACTCTTGGTTGGTAAAGAAATGTGCTGAAATTTTTATTCAAATGTGATGGGTAGAAATAGTAGCAGGTAAAGCCATTAGGTTGCAGGTTAAGTCTGCTTCGGCGTGCTAACATTTTCCTATAAATAGAGGGCTAAGTTAGAATTGAAAATCACACTAGAAACAAGTCTTCTCTCTTTTTCTCTCTAGATTATTGAGTGTATTTTGTGAGTATTTAGATACTTGGTGAGTTGCTATTCATCAGTGCGAGTTTCCTTCAGTGTCATATCCGATATCCAGTCTGAAGTGCTGTTTTTTTGAGGTAAGGGATAGTAAGGGATTTTAAGAGTTGTTATGTTTTTCAGTTTCGTAATTTTTCAGACCTTATGAAAATTCTGAAAAAATTTGAAATGATATTTTGATGAGTTTTATTGATTGTGTCCAAAAATGGTGATTTTTGGATGTATAGAATAAGAGTTATGAATTTTATGAGAAAAGACTATTTTAAAAGTAACCGCTTATAACTCCTTGTGGTTAACTCGAAAATTGATAAAATTTTTATTGGGAGTACTTCTATATAATATCAGTGTACTATGTGAATTTTGAAATTTTTGGATAAAAGTACAATTTATGATAAATGTCTAAATATTCGGCTGTTTTGGCCATATGAAAAATAGTAAATGAATTTTAAAAATTTTGAGAGAAATATATGTTCACTATGGGACTATATTATGCTAAATCCCAGAAAAGAAATATTTTTAGAACTGATTTGATATTTTTCATGAAAATAGACTAGTTATGAATAAATGATTTAAATATGTTATGTGAAGGAAGAAAATTAAAAAATAGGATTTTATGGCTTGATAATCGATAATCCTATATGAGGTATATGCAAATTTTTGATGAGAATTTTGGTTATTGGTGATGAAAACTTATGATTTTGGCATTTTAGGATGATTAAATGCATTATTTAGTAAAGTGTAAACAATTAAAATAAATTATTTATAAGTTTAAAAAATGTTATTCTTTCAATATCATTATACCGAAATATTGGTATGGATTTTATTGTGGAATTTCTACCTTTTTGAGTCGGGGTTACTACTCACGAGTTACTATTCATGAGTTACTATTCACGAATTACTATTCATGAGTTACTATTCACGAGTTACTATTCATGAGTTACTATTCACGAGTTACTATTTACGACAAAATTGGTTTCTTTTTATAACTAAATTATAGTTGATTTATTAATATTACTCTTGAGATTAAAACTATATGTTGATCATATTATTTTTATTATCATATATAACATTTTTATAACCCTGATGTTGAATTTCTCTTTTACTTGAGTGTAAAGATGGGTAGATTATTGGTATGATCATGACTATGGGTTCTCTTTGGCCAGTAGTGTAAAGTTGAATTGTTGACTAGTATGATCATAACCATTGAATTTATAACTGAATATCTTTAGCTTAAGTGTAAAGGTGAATTGATTAACATGGTTATAATTATTGTTTATATAATTCTGAAATGATTATATATTTCTTTGATATATTAATATATTTAGCCTATAGTGCAAATATAAACTGTTGATGAATATCTTTGGCCTGTAGTGCAATGATGAATTATTGATGAATATCTTTGGCCTGTAGTGCGAAGATGAATTGTTGTTGAATATCTTTGGCCCGTAGTGCAAAGATGGTTTGTTGATGAATATCTTTAGCCGTAGTGCGAAGATGAATTTATTAGCATGATTATGAACATGAACTGTGATTTGGTATAACCATGATCTTTGATGTTTCAGGTAAAGACAGGTGATGAAAATATTCTTCGTCTTGGGTGCGAAGAAAAATTTAGAATCACAATTATGATTATGAGTTATTCATATGATTGTGAAAAGGAACTGTTGAGTGATGTTACAGGGATAAAACATTGTTGGTGGATTTTTAACATGGAGAAGATAATAGACTTTATAGTCTATTTGACTCTTCTAATGGATTGCTCGTTCCGCTGCAACTATGGTTGAAATTTTTATTATCTACCATATATTCTAAATCTCTGATTTATTACTGATGAAGACTATTGATAATTTATTTATCTTTAGTCATGATATTTTTTACTGGGCTAGTTATGCTCACCCTTCTGTTTCACAATTCCTTTCAGGTAATAAGAGTGTAGCTGGGTCGAGCGGGGGTAACAAGGGAATAGAACGGTGGTCATCATTTAGTAGTTATATTTGGTGAATCCAATAGGGTGAGGCGAACCCAACGTTGGAAGGGTGTTTTGTCACTATCATACAAGATGTCTAATGACATACAACTTCGTGTCATCATAAGATAGGGTTGTGCTCATCCACTTGTTGAGTATATCTACGAGCACTACCTATATAATCTTGGTGTTCGTTTGAAGTATAATTCACGATTAAAGACAGTGGAGATAATGATAAGTCAAGAGAAGACTCACCATTGGGAAGAATATGATTGTAATCTTCTCGTTTTTTTAGGGTATATTGGGTCAACCAAGGATAATTCTGTGGTCATATGATATCTATCACAACCTAGAAGCATGGCCTCCCATGTACGAAGGTTTCCTTGAGAACTTTCCAAAGATTCTAATTTTTAAAACAGTTTTTGACTATACCTTTATGTAAGGTGTCATTGTGAGGTGCTGTCCACGGTTGGGACATGAGTCACATTTGGTATATATTTGTATCCAAACTCACAGTATATATGTTGTTGTATTTTACACGACAATTGTTGTAATAAAGTTGTAGTTATTTTCTGTACCATGTGTTTGGCGACTCAGAATAGGTTGGATGGAATGGACCTATTTTGGGGTTGTCACATTTTGGTATCAGTGCTTAGGGATATGGTCTCTGGCGGAGATCGGGGAATAGAACTAGGAGGGGAGAGATGAGTAAATCCTTCGCTAGTGTGTCCTACCTAAGCTTATTTGTTGGTCAGTCATAATATCGGGATATTATGTGATATGTTAATTTGTTCAATTAACCTTTGTTTTGAAGCTGCATTCTAGAATGATATCTGAAATACAGGAGATGAACAATGAAGAAATCATGAGGACAGGAAAGATGAAATCTGAAATGAAAGTAAAGTATTCTCAACTCTTCGAAACACCAGGTACGTAAATTTCGGGGACGAAATTTCATAAGGAGGGGAGATTGTAAGACCCCGAATTTTATGAAATAAAAGTATTCAATTTTTCTTATAATTACTATTCAGTAAATGGTTAAATTGATAAATGTTAAAGTTAAGGGTGATATATAAATTTTTTTTTTCAAAATACACAAGTGGTTATAAAATATTCATTGTTGTCGGGGAATATTCGTTTGGTCGTGGAATATTCTTTCTATCGGGAAATATTCGTACGACGGCGCAGCCATTTGTGGGCCCCATAACAGAATAACTATCGGATGAAGAAAATGATAAATTTGAGTTTTTATAAATAACGGCGTAGTTGTTACCGTTAACACTGTTGGAATACCCGGTGGTTAAAATACAGTAATACGCGTTATTACACAGTAGCACACAGTATTGCACAGTATTTTTGAAATTATTGATTCTTACGTAAGAAGGAACTACTGAATAATTGTCACAGTAATTACTGTTCAATATTTTATTTTATTGATTCAATAATTGCTGCGTTGATATTTTATATTATTGTTGTTTCAATAATTGTTACTGCACAGTATTTCCCATTATCAGATCAATAATTCATATTATTTGAATAATATTATTAGATAACATTATTGGCAGTGTCTAGAAAGTTCTGTCTAAGGAGAGATTTGGTCACCTAATTGCGCTCCAGTAAGGAGAAATTCTTATTAGAAAGCCCTCTCTTTCCTGGGAACGGCCTGGTTGTCATAATTGTGATTTTGTAATATTATTTGTGAATAATTAATTGTTGATTCATATGACAAGGAAATATTTATTTTATGTGGATATAAATGAGGGATATATTTTTGTGGTTAGAAATGAAGGAGTTAATGTTGAGGTGTTTTATCTGTATTTTTGTCGGAACGGAGGTTTTAAAAATCAAATTATGGTTTTTAAGATATTTTGCGTGGGTTATAATTTTTAATCCGACCGTTGGATCGTAGTAATATTTGGATATGTTATACATATATAAGTTGAGTATATGTCCACAAAATTTGAACCGTTAAAAATGAACGTATGATTTATTATGAATTTTACGAGAAGACTGGTTCAGAAATTGTTGAATTTTCAGAGTTTATCATTTTGGTGGAAAATTCTAGAATTGGTGGGCCCCACTCTTAGTTGGCGAAGAAATATGTTGAGATTTTTATTCAAATGTGGTGGGTGGGAATAGTAGCAGGTAAAGCCATCAGGTTGCAAGTTAAGTCTGCTTCGGCGTGCTAATATTTTTCTATAAATAGATGGCTAAATTAGAATTGAAAATCACACCAGAAATAAATTTTCTCTCTTTCTCTCTCTAGATTATTGAGTGTATTTTGTGAGTATTTAGATACTTGGTGAGTTGCTATTCATCAGTGCGAGTTTCCTTCAACGTCATATCCGATATCCAGTCTGAAGTGCTGCTCTTTTGAGGTAAGGGATAGTAAGGGCTTTTAAGGATTGTTATATTTTTCAGTTTCGTAATTTTTCAGACCTTATGAAAATTCTAAAAAAATTTGAAATGATATTTTGATGAGTTTTATTGATTGTATCCAAAAATGGTGATTTTTAGATGTATAGAATAAGAGTTATGAATTTTATGAGAAAAGACTATTTTAAAAGTAACCGCTTATAACTCCTTGTGGTTAACTCTAAAATTGATGAAATTTTTATTGGGAGTACTTCTATATAATATCAGTGTACTATATGAATTTCGAAATTTTTGGATAAAAGTACAATTTATGATAAATGTCTAAATATTCGGCTGTTTTGGCCATATGAAAAATAGTAAATGAATTTTAAAAATTCTGAGAGAAATATATGTTCACTATGGGACTATATTATGCTAAATTCCAGAAAAAAAATATTTTTAGAACTGATTTGGTATTTTTCATAAAAATAGACTAGTTATGAATAAATGAATTAAATATGTTATGTGAATGAAGAAAATTAAAAAATAGGATTTTATGGCTTGATAATCCTATATGAGGTATATGCAAATTTTTGATGAGGATTTTGGTTATTGGTGATGAAAACTTATGAGTTTGGCATTTTAGGATGATTAAATGCATTATTTAGTAAAGTGTAAATAATTAAAATAAATTGTTTATAAGTTTAAGAAATGTTATTCTTTCAATATCATTATACCGAAATATTGGTATGTATTTTATTGTGGAATTTCTACTTTATTGAGTCGGAATTACTACTCACGAGTTACTATTCATGAGTTACTATTCACGAATTACTATTCATGAGTTACTATTCAAGAGTTACTATTCACGAGTTACTATTCACGATAAAATTGGTTTCTTTTTCTAACTAAATTATAGTTGATTTATGAATATTACTCTTGAGATTAAAACTATAAGTTGATCATATTGTTTTTATTATCATATATAACATTTTTATAACCCTGATGTTGAAATTCTCTTTCACTTGAGTGTAAAGATGGGTATATTATTGGTATGATCATGACTATGAGTTCTCTTTGGCCAGTAGTGCAAAATTGAATTGTTGACTGATATGATCATGACCATTGAATTTATAGCTGAATATATTTAGCTTAAGTGTAAAGGTGAATTGATTAACATGGTTATAATTATTGTTTATAAAATTCTGAAATGATTATATATTTCTTTGAGATATTAATATATTTGGCCTATAGTGCAAATATGAACTGTTGATGAATATCTTTGGCCTGTAGTGCAAGGATGAATTATTGATAAATATCTTTGGCATGTAGTGCGAAGGTGAACTGTTGTTGAATATCTTTGGCCCATAGTGCAAAGATGGTTTATTGATGAATATCTTTGGCCATAGTGCATAGATGGATTTTGTAAGACCCCGAATTTTATGAAATAAAAGTATTCAATTTTTCTTATAATTACTATTTAGTAAATGGTTAAATTGATAAATGTTAAAGTTAAGGGTGATATATGAATTTTTTTTCGAAATACACAAGTGGTTATAAAATATTCATTGTTGTCGGGAAATATTCGCTTGGTCGTGGAATATATTCTTACTGTCGGAGAATATTCGTACGACGGCGCAGTCTTTTGTGGGCCCATAACGGAAAGCGATTGGATGAAAAAAACGACAAGAGTAAGTTGTTTATAAATAACGGCGTAGTTGTTACCGTTAACACTGTTGGAATACCCGGTGGTTAAAACACAGTAATACGCGTTGTTGCACAGTAGCACACGGTATTGCACAAATTATTGATTTTTACGTAAGAAGGCATTACTCAATAATTGTTACAGTAATTATTATTCAGTATTTTATTTTATTGATTCAATAATTGCTGCGTTGATATTTTATATTACTGTTGTTTTAATAATTGTCACTACACAGTATTTTCTATTATCGGAACAATAATTCATATTATCTGAATAATATTATTAGATAACATTATTGACAATGTCTTGAAAGTTCTGCCTAAGGAGAGGTTTGGTCATCTAATTGCGCGCCTGTAAGGAATAGATCCTTATTGTAAAGCCCCCTCTTTCCTGGGAACGGCCTGGTTGCCAGTACTGTGATTCTGTAATATTATTTGTGTATAATTAATTATTGATTTATATGATGAGGAAAATATTGATTTTATGTGGATATAGATGGAGAAAAATTTTAATGTGACAATTGTTGAAAATTAATATTTTATCTTTTTCTGATAAAATAATTCATTTAAATATATTATTTTAATAATATATTAATGGTGATATTTTTACAATGAATGTGGGATATATGAATAAATGAGGAGGAAAAGTATTTTTGTTGGATTAAATGTTTAACACATGTTTTGTGTGTTGGTGGACACAATTCTTGACCGAAAATTTATTATAGACTGTAAAATCATCCGTTTGTGGATTTCAGTCAATTTCTGTTTGGAATTTAGAAAAACTTTCTTCTGTAAAGTTGTAGAGAATTGAATTTCCTATAAAAACACGCGAGATTTGAATTTTCTGTTAAAAGGGCTATTTATTACGAATTATTGAAGTTCCGAATTATTGAGTCTGAATTGATTTTTGTTACAAAAATTGTTTAAAACATGTTTTGCATTTTTGGTGCATTTGTGTAAAAAATATGTTTTTGATGTGGTGGGCTAAGGAAAATTTGGTTATAAATATATTATTATATTCAATTTTCTACTTTGGTGTTCTAAGCAATTTCTTATAAATAGGTGCTTAGGTTAGAATTGAAAATCACACCAGAAACTGAAGTTTTCTCTCTATTTCTCTCTCTATATATCGAGCGTATTCTTGTGAGTATTTTGATATCTTGAGTGTTGCTATACTGTGCAAGTTCATTCAGCATTATTCCAGTCAGAAGTACTGCTCTTTTGAGGTAAGGGATAGTAAGGGATGTTATTTCTTCTTAAATGATATTATTTTCTTCAATATCATTATGCCGAAGTATTGATCTGAACTTTTTATCAAATTTAGAACATTTCATGTCGGGTTACTATTCACGAGTTACTATTCACGAGTTACTATTTACGAGTTACTATACATGAGTTACTATTCACGAGTTACTATTCACGACAGGTTACTATTCATGAGTTACTATTCATGAGTTACTATTCACGAGTTACTATTCACGGGTACTATTCACTACAAAATTAGTTTCTTTTTCTAACCAAATTATAGTTGATTTATGAATATTACTCTTGAGATTAAAACTATATGTTGATCATATTATTTTTATTATCATATATAACATTTTTATAACCCTGATGTTGAATTTCTCTTTTACTTGAGTGTAAAGATGAACAGTTATTGAATATCTTTGGCCTATAGTGCAAAGATGAACTGTTAAGAAATATCTTTGGCCGTAGTGCAAAGATGAACAGTTATTAAATATCTTTGGCCTATAGTGCAAAGATGAATTGTTATTGAATATCTTTAGCTTAAGTGCAAATGTGAATTGATTAACACGGTTATAATTATTGGTTATATAAATTCTGAAATGATTATATATTTCTTTGAGATAATAATATATTTGGCCTGTAGTGCAAATATGAACTATTGAGGAATATCTTTGGCCTATAGTGCAAAGATGAGTTGTTAATGAATATCTTTGGCCCGTAGTGCAAAGATGACTTGTTGTTGAATATCTTTGGCATGTAGTGTAAAGATGAACTGTTGATGAATATCTTTGGCCCGTGGTGCAAAGATGAATTTATTAGTATGATTATGAACAGGAACTGTGATTTGGTATAACCATGATATTTGATGTTTCAGGTAAAGACAGGTGATGAAAATTATCTTCGTCTTGGATGCGAAGAGGAATTTAGAATCACAATTATGATTATGAATTATTCATATGATTGTGGAAAGGAACTGTTGATTGATGTTACAGGGATAAAACATTGTTGGTGGATTTTTAAAATGGAGAAGATAATAGACTTTATAGTCTATTTGACTCTTCTAATGGATTGCTCGTTCCGCTGCAACTATGGTTGAAAAGTTTTATCATCTACCATATGTTCTAAATCTCTGATTTATTACTGATGAATGCTATTGATAATTTAATTATCTTTAGTCATGATATTCTTTACTGGGCTAGTTGTGCTCACCCTTCTGTTTCACAATTCCTTTCAGGTAATAAGAGTGTAGCTGGATCGAGCGGGGGTCACAGGGTAATAAAACGGTGGTCATTATTTAGTAGTTATATTTGGTGAATCATCTAGGGTGAAGCGAACCCAACGTTGGAAGGGTGTTTTGCCACTATCATACAAGATGTCTAACGACACACAACCTCGTGTCATCATAAGACATGATTGTGCTCATCCACTTGCTGAGTATATTTACGAGCACTACCTATATTATCTTGGTGTTTGTTTGAAGTATAATTCTCAATTAGAGACAGTGGAGATAATGATAAGTCAAGAGAAGACTCACTATTGGGAAGAATATGATAGTAACCTTCTTGTTTTTCTTTGGGGTCTATTGGGTCAACCAAGAATAATTATGTGGCCATATGATATCTATCATAACCTAGACGCATGGCCTCCCATGTACGAAGGTTTCCTTGAGCACTTCCCAAATATTCTAGTTTCTAAAACAGTTTTTGACTATACCTTTGTGTAAGGTGTCATTGTGAGGTGCTGTCCACGGTTGGGATATGAGTCACATTTGGTATATATTTGTATCAAAACTTACAGCATATATGTTGTTGTATTTTGCACGATAATTGTTGTAATAAAGTTGTAGTTGTTATCTGTACCATGTATTTGGCGACTCAAAATGGGTTGGATGGAATGGATCTATTTTGGGGTCGTTACAGATTTATTAGCATGATTATGAACAGGAACTGTGATTTGGTATAACCATGATCTTTGATGTTTCAGGTAAAGACAGGTGATGAAAATATTCTTCGTCTTGGGTGCGAAGAAAAACCATTATAATGTTTCATAGTAACCAAATCAGCATTAGTTAGTAACAAGTATAATGTTTCATAGTAACCAATAATGCATTAGACAGTAACCAATATAGCATTAGACAGTATAATGTTACCAATACAACATTAGTTAGTAACAAGTATAATGTTTTATAGTAATCAATACAACATTAGACAGTAAACAATACAGCATCAAATTTTTATGTGAAAATCTAATTGTATTTGTTACATTTTATGTTAATTGTAAAAGGGGAATAAATTCCAGGCAGAAAGGAAATCTGTACTTGATGAGATGGTTCTGACTACACAAGACATAATTCTGTGTGATGAATTGGAGAAGAGCGTTGATAAAGCCAGTGGTAGACTTGTCCGTGAACATGCAAAGAGTGTTGTTCTGCGGTCTCCATATACTACAATGTTTGGTTCAGCTGGGCTATCATCTAATGCATCGGGTGCTAGTCAAAGAGTTGCTGTTATTTCTGCATTCCCCAAATTTTGCATGGATATGCCGTCAAAATATGAAGAGGCATTGTTTGAACAATGGTTTAAAATGGGACTTAACAACAGGAAAAGGTATGTTTTTTACTGTTAACAATGTTATAGTTTTTTATGAAACAAATAAATTTGTTTTTGGGTTATGTGTATACTAATATGGTGATTGTTAATGTCAACGTTTATACTAATATGCTTTTATATTGAAGGACAGATGAATTCCCTGGGAAGAATGACATTATTGAACCTGCTTTTGTATTTGGGTCTATCCCAATTTCATCAAAAATGTGGTTTTATAAATTAAAGACTCCTGGTGTGAAACCCCAGATTTTATGAATAAAGATTTAATTTTTCGAAATAATTTTTTTAAATATTATGGTGTGAATTTAAGATAATGTTATAGTTGTGGGTAGTATTGATAAATTTTACAAAGTATGCAAGTTGTTGTATTATATTCGATTGGTCGGGGAATATTATTTTTGTCGGAGAATATTCATACGACGGCACAATTATTGGTGGACCCCACAACGAAATTATTGTCGGATTGAGAAAACGACAAAAATATTTTATTAAAAATACCGTATGCTACTATGCAACCACACGTATTACTATACTTTTACTACCGAGTAGTTCAACAGTATCAACGGTAAAACTTCCGCCGTTATTTTTAATAAAATATTTTTGTCGTTTTCTCAATCCGACAATAATTTCGTTGTGGGTTCCACCAATAATTGTGCCGTCGTACGAATATTTTCAGACAAAAATAATATTCCCCGACCAATCGAATATAATACAACAACTTGCATACTTTGCAAAATTTATAAATACTACCCACAACTATAACATTATCTTAAATTCACACCGTAATATTTAAAAAAAAATATTTCGAAAAATTAAATCTTTATTCATAAAATATGGGGTTTCACAATGTTTATGCTTTGGTTACCATTAAAATTGGATTTGGTAACTGTTTTCTAAATATTTGGTTACTTATTGTGTTATATTTTTGTTACTATTTTTTTGTTTTGGTTGTCTTTAATTTATGTTTTGGTTAATTTTATATATAACTGTTTGGTTACTGCATAAAATGATATGTATTGTTTATAGGTTGATTCCATTTTTTAATTTTCCTTATCTTTTGTCCATTTGTACAGTGATTGTGGGATGTTCACGATTTGTTTTGCTGAGCATGTCATTCACCAGAAGTTTGATGAAATTCCTATTCCATTCCCTATTGCGAAATATCGAAAGAAGTTATGCACAAACCTATACATTCATGCGAGGAACAAACAGTTGGATGAATATGAGACTGACAGAGAATTCCCAGGAAGATTTGTTCCAGATTTTGATTAGTTCGGAACTTGTTGTTTTGTCTTTATGAATTGTTTTATGTACCAGTTTGATGAAATGCACAGTTTGGTAACCAAATGTGTATAAAAGGGTAACCAGCTAATGTTTTGATAGTAAACAGAAATTTATAATATTACATCAGGACATATAACAATTGTTAAATATATATGTGAGAGTATACATTGGTTGTCTAAAGGAACAATATCATTTTAATTATATGTGAGATTGTTTATATTTTGGTTACCATTAAATTTTGTTTTGATTACTTTTATCTAATTATTTGGTTACTTGTTTTTTATATTTTGTTTACTGTTATAACAAATAAGTAACCAAATAGTTTAATGTTATGGTCACTATATTTTTTATATTTAGAACAATTATCAAGTGCACAGTGTACTCTTAATGTAAATGCACTATATCAGGGTTTGCTGATAGTAAGTTGTGTTTGCTGCATTGTTTGAGATGTTTAATTGGTAACTAAATATGTATTAAAAGATAACCAATTATTGTTTTGATATTAACCACAGAGTTACAAGCTTGTTTTAGGACATATATCAATTGTGAAATATAAACAAACAATATCACTTTCAATAATATGATATATTATTAAATAATAATATATTATTAAGTTGTGTTCACAGGTTGTTTTATATTAAATAATAATATGATTTATTGTTAAATAATAATATGATATTTTATTAAATAATAATATAATAATATATTTAATAATAATATGATATATTATTAAATAATAGGATGTTGTGTTCACAAGTTGTTTTATGTTTTTGTTACCATTTATACATATTATAGTTACTGTTATGTAACTATTTGGTTACTGCTATGTAACTAGTTGGTTACTTATAATATTTAAGTTGTGGTAAACAAATTTACATAAAAATATTTTAGAATATTTAACAATTGTACAATGTATATATATGTGTGTTTTATATTGGAAACTCATAATGAATTCATAAATCAAAATATTAATCAATAACATCAAGTTCTATGCACACAATAAAAAATGTATATATATGTGTTCTTGTATTTACACTCTTAATGTAATTGCAATATATCAGACCTTTTTTGGTCTTAAAATAGGTGGATTATTGCATGTTTTCCTATTGTGCCCTTTTTCTTGGCACCTGCTGCATTTGTTTTGAATTTTTATTTCAGATCCGTGTTTGTACCTCCCTATTTTTGGTCTTCCCGCTGGTCTTCTTGTGTTCGGTGGTTTTACACATATGTTTTTTACTTCATCTGGTATATCCCAGTTTTCTTTGTTGTCTAACGGCATGATGGAAGCTGAATATGTGTCGGCCAAAGTTGTTTTATAGTAATTTTTCAAGCAAAAATCATAACAACTCAAATTTCGTTTGTTCATAACAGCAGCAGCGTGTGGACAAGGCATCTCATGGTACTGAAATTTACGACATGTGCATGTCTTTTGTTCGATGTCCACAATATATTATTTGGCGACATTGTAAACAGTGAAAATCACTAAGTTTGATGTCTCAACCTATAACACAAATTAAATGTTGTTAGTAACCAGTATAATCATTCACAGTAACCAACTCAGTAGCAGTCAGTAACCAAACAAGCATCCGTTAGTAACCAAACAAGCATCAGTTAGTAACCAGTATAATGATACAGAGTAACCAAACAAGCATCAGTTAGTAACCAGTATAATGATACACAGTAACAAATTCAGCAGTCGTCAGTAACCATTATAATTATATGCAGTAAGCAATTAAGTAATAGTTAGTAACTAATATAATATTTTATAGTAACCAAATTACCATTAATTAGTGAACAAGTCAGTATTATTCAGTAATCATTATAATTTTGCACAGTAAACAAGTAAGCATTAGTCAGTAACCAATTCATCATAATTAGTAATATTATGCAGTAACCAAGACAATATTAGTCAGTAACTAGTTCAATGTTACATAGTATCCAACTCAGCAGTATGCAGTAACCTTTATAATGTTATGAAATAACAATTAAGTATTAGTTAGCCAATATAATATTGCATAGTAACCAAGTTAACATTAGTCAGTAAACAATTCAACATTAATTAGTAATATTATTCAGTAATCAAGGAAGCATTAGTAATTAACTAATACAATTTAAAATATGATGCAATAATTTATAATTTGTATTAGTTACCTTAAGTTTCTTTGATTTAATGATATTAGATTGCAACATTTCTTCAGCTGTTGTGGAAAGTGTTGTGAATGTTGATAGGGCTGCTTATTTGTTTGTGAAATACTGTAATACCCCGAATTTTATGAAATAAAAGTATTCAATTTTTCTTATAATTACTATTCAGTAAATGGTTAAATTGATAAATGTTAAAGTTAAGGGTGATATATGACTTTTTTTCAAAATACACAAGTGGTTATAAAATATTCATTGTTGTCGGGGAATATTCGTTTGGTCGTGGAATATTCTTTCTGTCAGGGAATATTCGTACGACGGCGCAGACATTTGTGGGCCCCATAACAGAATAACGGTCAGATAAAGAAAACGACAAATTTGAGTTTTTATAAATAACGGCGTAATTGTTACCGTTAACACTGTTAGAATACCCGGTGGTTAAAATACAGTAATACGCGTTATTGCACAGTAGCACACGGTATTGCACAGTATTTTTAAAATTATTGATTCTTACGTAAGAAGGCACTACTGAATAATTGTCACAGTAATTATTGTTCAATATTTTATTTTATTGATTCAATAATTGCTGCGATGATATTTTATATTATTGTTATTTCAATAATTATCACTGCACAGTATTTCTCATTATCAGATCAATAATTCATATTATTTGAATAATATTATTAGATAACATTATTGGCAATATCTAGAAAGTTCTGTTTAAGGAGAGGTTTGGTCACCTAATTGTGCGTCAGTAAGGAGAAATTCTTATTGGAAAGCCCCCTCTTTCCTGGAAACGGCCTGGTTGTCATAAATGTAATTCTGTAATATTATTTGTGAATAATTAATTATTGATTCATATGATAAGGAAATATTTATTTTATGTGGATATAATTGAGGGATATATTTTTCTGGTTAAAAATGAAGTAGTTAATGTTGAGGTGTTTTATCTGTATTTTTTGTCGGAACGGAGATATTAAAAATTAAATTAGGATTTTTGAGATATTTTGCGAGGGTTATAATTTTTAATCCGACCGTTGGATCGTTGTGATTTTTGGATATGTTATACATATATAAGTTGAGTATATGTCCACAAATTTTGAACCGTTAAAAATAAACGTATGATTTGTTATGAATTTTACGAGATGACTGGTTCAGAAATTGTTGAAGTATCCGAATTTAGCATTTTGGTGGAAAATTCTAGAATTGGTAGGCCCCACTCTTGGTTGGTGAAGAAATGTGCTGAGATTTTTATTCAAATGTGGTGGGTGAGAATAGTAGCAGGTAAAGCCATCAGGTTGCAGGTTAAGTCTGCTTCGGCGTGCTAACATTTTCCTATAAATAGAGGGCTAAGTTAGAATTAAAAAACACACCAGAAACATAAGCTTTCTCTCTTTCTCTCTCTATATTATGAAGCATATTTTGTGAGTATTTAGATACTTTGAGAGTTGCTATTCAGTGCAAGTTTCCTTCGGCTTTGCATTCCAGTTAGAAATACTGCACTTTTGAGCTAAGGGATAGTAAGAGATTTTAAGGGTTATTATGTTTTTCAATTCGTAATTTTTCTGACCTTCAAAAATTCTGAAAAAATTTGAAATGATATTTTGATGAGTTTTCTTGATTGTGTCCACAAATGGTGATTTTTGGATGTATAGATTGAGAGTTATGAATTTTATGAGAAAAGACTATTTTAAAAGTAACCGCTTATAATTCCTTGTGGTTAACTCCAAAATTGATGAAATTTTTATTGGGAGTACATGTATATGATAGAAGTATACTCTGTAAATTTCAGAATTTTTGGACAACAGTACAATTTATGATAAATGTCTAAATATTCGGCGGTTTTGGCCATATAAAAAATAGTAAATGAGTTTTAAAAATTCTGAGAAAAATATATATTCAATATGAGACTATATTCTGCTAAATCCCAGAAAAGAAATATTTTTAGAACTGATTTGGTATTTTTCATGAAAATTAACTAGCTATGAGTAAATGAATTAAATATGTTATGTGAAGTAAGAAAATTAAAAAATAAGATTTTATGACTTGAGAATCCTATATGAGGTATATGCAAATTTTTGATGAGGGTTTTGGTTATTGGTGATGAAATCTTATGAGTTTGACATTTTAGAATGATTAAATGTATTATTTAGTAAAGTGTAAACAATTAAAATAAATTGTTTATAAGTTTAAGAAATGCTATTCTTTCAATATCATTATACCGAAATATTGGTATGAATTTTATTGTGGAATTTCTACCTTTTGTGTCGGGGTTACTATTCATGAGTTACGATTCACGAGTTACTATTCACGACAAAATTGGTTTCTTTTTCTGACCAAATTATAGTTGATTTATGAATATTACTCTTGAGATTAAAACTATATGTTGATCACATTATTTTTATTATCATATATAGCATTTTTATAACCCTAATGATGATATTCTCTTTCACTTGAGTGTAAAGATGGGTAGATTATTGGTATGATCATGACTAGGGTTCTCTTTGGCCAGTTGTGTAAAGTTGAATTGGTGACTGGTATGATCATGACCATTGAATTTATAAGTGAATATTTTTAACTTAAGTGCAAAGGTGAAATGATCAACATGGTTACAATTATTGTTTATATAAATTCTGAAATGATTATATATTTCTTTGAGATATGAATATATTTGGCCTGTAGTGCAAATATGAACTGTTGATGAATATCTTTGGCCTGTAGTGCAAAGATGAATTGTAGATGAATATCTTTGGCCTGTAGTGCAAAGATGACACGTCGTTGAATATCTTTGGCCAGTAGTGCAAAGATGAACCTGTGTTGAGATGAACATGACCAACTGGTACAAATAAATATCTTTGGCCGTAGTGCAAAGATGAAATTATTAGTATGATTATGAACATGAACTGTGATTTGGTATAACCATGATCTTTGATGTTTCAGGTAAAGATAGGTGATGAAAATTATCTTCGTCCTGGATGAAAAGAGGAATTTAGAACTATAGTTATGATTATGAGTTATTCATATGATTGTGGACCAGAATTGTTGATTGATGTTACAGGGATAAAATATTGTTGGTGGATTTTTAACATGGAGAAGATAATAGACTTTATAGTCTATTGGACTCTTCTAATGGATTGCTTGTTTCGCTGCAACTATGGTTGAAATTTTTATCATCTACCATATGTTCTAAATCTCTGATTTATTACTGATGAAGACTATTGATAATTTATTTATCTTTAGTCATGATATTCTTTACTGAGCTAGTTGTGCTCACCCTTTTGTTTCACAATTCCTTTCTGGTAATAAGAGTGTAGCTGGGTCGAGCGGGGGTAACAAGAGAATAGAACGGTGGTCATCATTTAGTAGTTATATTTGGTGAAAAAAATAAGGTGAGGCGAACCCAACGTTGAAAGGGTGTTTTGTCACTATCATACAAGATGTCTAATGACATACAACCTCGTGTCATCATAAGACAGGGTTGTGCTCATCCACTTGCTGAGTATCTTTACGAGCACTACCTATATAATCTTGGTGTTTGTTTGAAGTATAATTCTCAATTAGAGACAGTGGAGATAATGATAAGTCAAGAAAAGACTCACCATTTGGAAGAATATGATAGTAAACTTCTCGTTTTTCTTTGGGGTCTATTGGGTCAACCAAGGATAATTCTGTGGCCATATGATATCTATCATAACCTAGATGTATGGCCTCCCATGTACGAAAGTTTCCTTGAGCACTTCCCAAAGATTCTAATTTCTAAAACAGTTTTTGACTATACCTTTATGTAAGGTATCATTGTGAGGTGCTGTCCACGATTTGGACATGAGTCACATTTGGTATATGTATCCAAACTCACAGCATATGTGTTGTTGTATTTTGCAGGACAATTGTTGTAATAAAGTTGTAGTTATTTTCTGTACCATGTATTTGACTACTCAGAATGGGTTGGGTGGAATGGACCTATTTTGGGGTTGTCACAAATACCATCTTTGAACCAGACAACGTAGGCATTCAATCATTGATGCAACTGGAAGATCCCTAATCATCTTGATTGCGTTGTTAATAGATTCGGCGGTGTTTGAAGTCATTGTTGAGTATCTGCTTACAGCCCCATGTAGCCTGGTGCACTTCTCCAACTTGACCTCTTCTGTGACGCCCCCAAAACAGGTCCATTCCATCCAACCCATTCTGAGTCGCCAAATACATGGTACAGAAAATAACTACAACTTTATTACAACAATTGTCGTGTAAAATACAACAACACATATGCTGTGAGTTTGGATACAAATATATACCAAATGTGACTCATGTTCCAATCGTGGACATCACCTCACAATGACACCTTACATAAAGGTATAGTCAAAAACTGTTTTAGAAATTAGAATATTTGGGAAGTGCTCAAGGAAACTTTCGTACATGGGAGGCCACGCGTCTAGGTTATGATAGATATCATATGGCCACAGAATTATCATTGGTTGACCCAATAGACCCCAAAGAAAAACGAGAAGATTACTATCATATTCTTCCCAATGGTGAGTCTTCTCTTGACTTATCATTATCTCCACTGTCTCTAATTGAGAATTATACTTCAAACAAACACCAAGAGTATATAGGTAGTGCCCATAGATATACTCAGCAAGTGGATGAGCACAACCCTGTCTTATGATGACACGAGGTTGTATGTTACTAGACATCTTGTATGACAGTGGCAAAACACCCTTCCAACGTTAGGTTCGCCTCACCCTATTTTCTTCACCAAATATAACTACTAAATGATGACCACCGTTCTATTCCCTTGTTACCCCCGCTCGACCCAGCTACACTCTTATTACCTGAAAGGAAATGTGAAGCAAAAGGGTGAGCACAACTAGCTCAGTAAAGAATATCATGACTAAAGATAATTAAATTATCAATAGCCTTCATCAATAATAAATCAGAGATTTAGAACATATGGTAAATGATAAAAATTTCAACCATAGTTGCAGCGGAACATGCAATCCATTAGAAGAGTCAAATAGACTATAAAGTCTATTATCTTCTCCATGTTAAAAATCCACCAACAATATTTTATCCATGTAACATCACTCAACAGTTCCTTTCCACAATCATATGAATAACTCATAATCATAATTGTGACTATAAATTTTTCTTCGCACCCAGGACGAAGAATATTTTCATCACCTGTCTTTACCTGAAACATCAAAGATCATGGTTATACCAAATCACAATTCCTGTTTATAATCATACTAACAAATCCATCTTTGCACTACGGGCCAAAGATATTCATCAACAAACCATCTTTGCACTACGGGCCAAAGATATTCAACAACAGTTCATCTTTGCACTACAGGCCAAAGATATTCAATAACAGTTCATCTTTGCACTACAGGCCAAAGATATTCATCAACAATTCATATTTGCACTACATGCCAAATATATTCATCAACAGTTCATATTTGCACTACAGGCCAAATATATTAATATCTCAAAGAAATATATAATCATTTCAGAATTTATATAAACAATAATTATAACCATGTTAATCAATTCACCTTTGCACTTAAGCTAAAGATATTCACTTATAAATTCAATGGTCATGATCATACCAGTCAACAATTCAACTTTGCACTACTGGCCAAAGAGAACCCATAGTCATGATCATACCAATAATTTACCCATCTTTACACTCAAGCGAAAGAGAATTTCAACATCAAGGTTATAAAAATGTTATATATGATAATAAAAACAAATGATCAACATATAGATTTAATCTCAAGAGTAATATTCATAAATCAACTATAATTTGGTTAGAAAAAGAAACCAATTTTGTCGTGAATAGTAACTCGTGAATAGTAACTCGTGAATAGTAACCCTGACATGAAAAAGGTAGAAATTCCACAATAATATACATACCAATATTTCGGTATAATGATATTGAAAGAATAATATTCTTAAGCTTATAAACAATTTATTTAAATTGTTTACACTTTACTAATTAATGCATTTAATCATCATAAAACGCCAACTCTTAAGATTTCATCATCAATAACTAAAACCCTCATCAAAAATCTGCATATACCTCATATATAGGATTCTCAAGCCATAAAATCCTATTTTCAAATTTTCTTACTTCACATAACATATTTAATTCATTTTCTCATAACTAGACTATTTTCATGAAAAATACCAAATCCGTTCCAAAAATATTTCTTTTCTGGAATTTAGCATAATATAGTCCCATAGTGAACATATATTTTTCTCAGAATTTTTAAAAGTCATTTACTATTTTTCATATGGCCAAAATAGCCGAATATTTAGATATTTATCAAAAATTGTACTTTTGTCTAAAAATTCTAAAATTTACAGAGTATACTTCTATCATATACATGTACTCCCAATAAAAATTTCATCAATTTTGGAGTTAACCACAAGAAATTATA
This sequence comes from Panax notoginseng, assembly GCA_016801055.1. Classification (NCBI taxonomy): domain Eukaryota; kingdom Viridiplantae; phylum Streptophyta; class Magnoliopsida; order Apiales; family Araliaceae; genus Panax; species Panax notoginseng. Next base: position 10,745,617 of record CM029014.1, read on the forward strand.
AGCTGTTACTTTTAAAATAGTCTTTTCTCATAAAATTCATAACTCTCAATCTATACATCCAAAAATCACCATTTTTGGACACAATCAAGAAAACTCATCAAAATATCATTTCAAATTTTTTCAGAATTTTTGAAGATCAGAAAAATTACGAAATTGAAAATCATAACAACCCTTAAAATCCCTTAATATCCCTTACTATCCCTTACCTCAAAAGAGCAGTACTTCTGATCGGTATAAGGCTGAAGGAAACTTGCACTGATGAATAGAAACTCACAGGGTATCTAAATACTCACAAAATACACTCAATAATCTAGAGAGAGAAAGAGAGAAAGCTTATGTTTCTGGTGTGATTTTCAATTCTAACTTAACCCTCTATTTATAGGAAAATTTTAGTAGGTTTGACCTGCAACCTGATGGCTTTACCTGCTACTATTCCCACCCACCACATTTGAAATATAATTCAGCACATTTCTTTACCAACCACAAGTGGGGCCCACCAATTCTAGAATTTTCCACCAAAATGATTAACTCCGAAAATTCAACAATTTCTGAACCAGTCATCTCGTAAAATTCATAACAAATTATACGTTCATTTTTAACGGTTCAAAATTTGTGGGCATATACTCAACTTATATATGTATAACATATCCAAAAATTACCACGATCCAACGGTCGGATTAAAAATTATAACCCCAGCAAAATATCTCAAAAACCCTGATTTTTAATACCTCCATTCCGACAAAAATACTGATAAAAACCTCAACATTAACTCCTTCATTTTTAACCACAAAAATATATCCCTCATTTATATCCACATAAAATAAATATTTTCTTATCATATGAATCAATAATTAATTATTCACAAATAATATTACAGAATCACATTTATGACAACCAGGCCGTTCCCAGGAAAGAGGGGGCTTTCCAATAAGGATTTCTCCTTACTGGCGCGCAATTAGATGACCAAACCTCTCCTTAGACAGAACTTTCTAGACATTGCCAATAATGCTATCTAATAATACTATTCAAATAATATGAATTATTGATCTGATAATGGGAAATACTGTACAGCAACAATTATTGAACAACAATAATACAAAATTTCAACGTAGCAATTATTGAATCAATAAAATAAAATATTGAACAGTAATTACTGTAACAATTATTAAGTAGTGCCTTCTTACGTAAGAATCAATAATTTCAAAAATACTATGTAATACCGTGTGCTACTGTGCAATAACGCGTATTACTGTATTTTAACCACCGGGTATTCCAACAGTGTTAACGGTAACAACTACGCCGTTATTTATAAAAACTCAAATTTGTCGTTTTCTTCACCCGACAGTTATTCTGTTATGGGGCCCACAAATAGCTGCGCCGTCGTACGAATATTCCCCGACAGAAAGAATATTCCACGACCAAACGAATATTTCCCGACAAAAATGATTATTTTATAACTACTTGCTTATTTTGAAAAAAAAAAAATTCATATTTCACCCATAACTTTAAACTTTTATCAATTTAACCATTTACTAAATAGAAAAATTGAATAATTTTATTTCATAAAATTCAGGGTCTTACATCTTCCTCGAAATATGTCCTTATTCGAGGATCAATGGCATCAAGTTCATCCATGTGTTTGTTGAATTGTTCAATAATGTAAGCTCTACAAGCCCCATTGTAAGCCTGTTTAAGTTCCTCTCCTCTCTTTTTGAATCTATTTCTTATATTTTTCAGTACATGGTATGTGCAGGAACCATGCATGACGTCCGGAAACACAAAATTCAGTCCTTGTATAATGGCTTCATGTCTATCTGAGACAATGCATTGGCCCTCCCTAACTCCACAAGCAATTCTCAAATTAATGAAAAACCATCTCCAAGATAATTCATTTTCGCTGTCAACCACTGCAAAAGCAATCGGAACAATGTTTCAGTTTGCATCTTGTGTGCTAGCTATCAGTAGTGTCCCCCCGTAAGTTGATTGTATGAACGTTCCATCGATTACAATTATCTGGAAAGCAATGTTTCCATGCTTGAATGGATGCACCAATGGCAAAGAATAAAAACTTGAAACGGCCATTTGTTTCCAACTCAAGGGATGTGACAGAACCTGATATGAAACATGAGCATTATCATTAGAATTTAAGTAGTATTCAGTATCCAAATGTGACGCCCCCAAAATAGGTATACAACACCCATTCTGAGTCGCCAAATACATGGTACAAAAAGCAAACTACAACTTCAATAATACAATTGTCGTGCAAAATACGACAACACATACTGTGAGTTTAAATACAAATATTATCTTCTAGACAATATCCACACTCAAATAAGTCCTCATTACAATTATTCAAACACTATTTTACAAAAATAGTGAGGACTGCTAAAACATATTTCTAGAACCATCACTCCATACCCCGACTAGATCCTGCTATGTTCTCACCTCCTGAGAAGAAAAATGGATCAAAAAGGAAAAGGGTGAGCTCAACTAGCCCAGTAAAGAATATTATGACTAAGATAATATACAAAAAATTATCATTAGTATTCAACAGGGAAAAATCTGATAGAATATAATCGACAACAAGTTTTAGATCAAGAACTGCAGCGGAAACAACAAACCATTAGAAGAGTCAAGTAGAGAATGAATTCAACTATCTTCTAAGATTTAAAAGTCCATCATCAATATTTTATCCCTGTAACATTAATTAATAATCATCTTTAACCAAATATTCATCTTTGCACTACAGGCCAAGGATATTCATTTGTATCACCAGTCAGTCATGTTCATCTCAACACCTGTTCATCTTTGCACTATAGGCCAAAGATATTCATCAGATAATCATATATCTTTACACTACAGGCCAAAGATATTCAGTAATATCATCATTTAGAACTGAGGATGATGAAAAATATTTTAAAGAAAACGAATCTAGTGAGACAGAAGGACAAATAGTAGGGATTCGTATAACAGTTTATCCAAGATCAATAATACTTCATAATAATTAATTGTGAAGCAGAATTTAAAAATAAAGATCAAAACATAGATACAATCAAAGATAGTAACCATAATAGACATCTTGGACAAAAAGGGAAAATTTTATTTTTCGGTGAATAGTGCCGTATTCGTGAATAGTGTCGTATACGTGAATAGTGTCGTATACGTGAATAGTAACCCCGACACAAAAAATTTCAAATTTGATAAAAAAAACTCATATCAATATTTCAACATAATGATATTGAAGAAAATAATATCATTTAAGAAGAAAATAATATCCCTTACCTCAAAATATCAGTACTTCTGATCGGAATGTCGGTATAAGGCTGAAGAAAACTTGCACTGATGAATAGAAACTCACAAAGTATCTAAATACTCCCACAATAAACTCAATAATCTAGAGAGAGAAAGAGAGAAAATTTGTTTCTGGTGTGATTTTCAATTCTAACTTAGCCCTCTATTTATAGGAAAATGTTAGCACGCCGAAGCAGACTTAACCTGCAACCTGATGGCTTTACCTGCTACTATTTCCATCCACCACATTTGAATAAAAATCTCAGCACATTTTCATCAACCAAAAGTGGGGCCCACCAATTCTAGAATTTTTCACCAAAATAATAAATTTCGCAACTTCTACAATTTTTGAACCAGTCATGTCGTAAAATTCATAACAAATCATACGTTCATTTTTAACGGTTCAAAATTTTTGGACATATACTCAACTTATATATGAATAACATATCTAAAAATTATCACGATCCAACGATCGGATTAAAAATTATAACCCCCGCAATATTTCTTAAAAATCCTGATTTGATTTTTAATACCTCCATTCCGATAAAAAAAACTGATAAAATACCTCAACATTAACTCCTTCATTTTTAACCACAATAAATATATCCAATATTTATATCCATATAGAATAAATATTTTCTTATCATATGAATCAATAATTAATTATTCACAAATAATATTACAGAATCACATTTATGACAACCAGACTGTTCCCAGGAAAGAGGGGGCTTTCCAATAAGGATTTCTCCTTACTAGCGCGTAATTAGATGACCAAACCTCTCCTTAGACAGAACTTTTTAGATATTGCCAATAATATTATCTAATAATATTATTCAAATAATATGAATTATTGATCTGATAATGGGAAATACTGTGCAGTGATAATTATTGAAACAACAATAATATTAAATATCAATGCAGTAATTATTGAATCAATAAAATAAAATATTGAACAGTAACTACTGTAACAATTATTGAGTAGTGCCTTCCTTCGTAAGAATCAATAATTCAAAAATACTGTGCAATCCGTGTGCTATTATATTTTAACCACCGGGTATTCCAACAGTATTAACGGTAACAACTACGCCGTTAATTATAAACAACTTATACTTGTCGTTTTCTTCATCCAATCGCTTTTCGTTATGGTGCCCACACAAGGTTGCGCCGTCGTACGAATATTCCCCGACAGCAAGAATATTCCACGACCAAACGAATATTTACCGACCAAAAATGAATATTTTATAACCACTTGCTTATTTGAAATATTTGCGCATTTTACCCATAACTAATCACATTAATCAAATTAACCCTTTCTATTTCAAAATAATAAATAGAGGAAATTTGATTTTATTTATTAACAAGTTGGGGTCTTACAACCTCCCCTCCTTATGAAATTTTGTCCTCAAAATTGACGTACGTACCTGGTGTTTCGAAAAGGTGAGGATACCTTGCTTTCATTTCTGATTCCAACTCCCAGGTCATTTCTTCAATAGCATGGTTTCTCCATAAAACCTTAACTTGTGGTATAACCTTCGTGCGTAGAACATGTTCTTTCCTATCCAAGATCTTAATAGGTACCTCCTCGTACGTTAAATCTTCGGCTACCTCGTCTGGTTCTAACTCAATTATGTGGTTCGGGTCTTTCACATATTTACGAAGCACAGATATGTAAAAAACATTATAAAACACGAGACACGCTTAGGGGTAATGCGAGTCGATATGCCACATTTCCTATTCGGTCAAGAATTTTAAATGGACAAACAAATCGTGGATTGAGCTTTCCTCTCTTCCCAAATCTTGTAACTCCTTTCCATGGTGCAACACGTAACAATACATGATCCTCAATACTAAATTCTACATCCTTTTGATGAAGATCCGCATAACTCTTTTGTCGATCCTGTGACGTTTGTATACGTTGTCGAATCGTTTGGATCTTCTCTGTAGTTATGCTTACCAATTCTGGTCCCAACAACGTTGCTTCACCTACCTCGTCCCAGCATACTGGAAAATGACACTTTCGTCCATACAAGGCTTCAAATGGAGCCATACCTATACTTGTCTGATAACTGTTGTTGTAGGAGAATTCCACCAGTGGAAAGTACTTTCCCAACTTCCTTTAAAATCTAGAACACAGAGTCTTATTAGATCTTCAAGGGTTTGAATAGTCTTCTCTGATTGCCCGTTCGTTTGAGGATGGTATGCTAAACTAAATCGTAAATCCTTGCCCATAGCTTTCTGCAAGCTAACCCAAAATCGTGAAGTGAATCTTGGGTCACGATCTGAAACTATGGATTCTGGCATGCCATGCAATCTCATAATCTCATGCACGTACATACGAGCAAGACGTTCAAGGGAATAAGTCTCACGTATAGGCAAGAAATGGGCAGACTTGGTTAATCTATCAACAATGACCCAAATCGCATCTATGCCTTGGGACACCTTGAGAAGACCCGTAACGAAATCCATAGTAATGTGTTCCCACTTCCATTTTGAAATCTCAAGTGGTTGCAATGGACCCTTTGGTACTTGATGTAAGACCCCAAATTATTAATAAATGAAATTTAATTTCCTCTATTTATTATTCTGAAATAGTAAGGGTTGATTTGATTAATGTGGTTAGTTATGGGTAAAATGCGCAAATATTTTAAATAAGCAAGTGGTTATAAAATATTCATTGTTGTCGGGGAATATTCGCTTGGTCGTAGAATATTCTTACTGTCGGAGAATATTCGTACGACGGCGCAGTCTTTTGTGGGCCCCATAACGGAAAGCGATTGGATGAAGAAAACGACAAAAATAAGTTATTTATAAATAACGGCGCAGTTGTTACCGTTAATACTGTTGGAATACCCGGTGGTTAAAGCACGGTAATACGCGTTGTTGCACAGTAGCACATGGTATTGCACCAATTATTGGTTCTTACGTAAAAATGCACTACTCAATAATGGTTACAGTAATTACTGTTTAATATTTTATTGATTAAATAATTGCTACGTTGATATTTTATAATTGTCAGTACACAGTATTTTCCATTATCGGAGCAATAATTCATATTATCTGAATAATATTATTAGATAACATTATTGACAATGTCTAGAAAGTTCTGTCTAAGGAGAGGTTTGGTCATCTAATTGCGCGCCAGTAAGGAGAAATCCTTATTGGAAAGCCCCCTCTTTCCTGGGAACGGCCTGGTTGCCAGTACTGTGATTCTGTAATATTATTTATGTATAATTAATTATTAATTTATATGATGAAAAAATATTGATTTTATGTGGATATAGATGGAGAAAATTTTTAATGTGACAATTGTTGAAAATTAATATTTTATCTTTTTCTGATAAAATAATTCATATATATTGATGGTGATATTTTTGCAATGAATGTGGGATATATGAATAAATGAGGAGGAAGAGTATTTTTGTTGGATTAAATGTTTAACACATATTTTGTGTGTTGGTGGACACAATTCTTGACCGAAAATTTATTATAGACTGTAAAATCGTCCGTTTGTGGATTTCGGTCAATTTCTGTTTGGAATTTGGAAAAACTTTCTTCTGCAAAGTTGTAGAGAATTGAAATTCCTATAAAACATCGTGAGATTCGAATTTTCTGACAAGAGGGCTATTTATTATGAATTATTGAAGTTCTGAAGTTCTGAAATAATTGATTTTTGAAAGTTTTAATTATTATTTTAAAGAAAAACGTTTTTTGCAAATTAGTGGGCTCAACATGTGATAAGAATGGGCTGAATTCAGATCTTCTAAGGTGGGCTTGACAATTTTATAAATATAATATTATTATATTCAATTTTCTGCTTTGGTGTTCTAAGTATTTTTCTATAAATAGGGTGCTTAGGTTAGAATTGAAAATCACACCAGAAACTGAAATCTTCTCTCTCTTTCTTTCTCTATATTAGTGAGTGTATTCTTGTGAGTATTCTAATACTTTGAGTATTGCTATACGGTGCAAGTTCAAGTCATAGCCTATATTCGGTGTTTCAACTAGAAGTACTATTTTTACGAGGTGAGGGATGTTATTTCTTCTTAAATGATATTATTTTCTTCAATATCATTATGCTAAAGTATTGATCTGAACTTTTTATCAAATTTAGAACTTTTCATGTCGGGGTTACTATTCACGAGTTACTATTCACGAGTTACTATTCACCAAAAAATGAAATTTTCTTCTTTTCGTTCAAAATATCTATTCTGGATACTAGCTTTGATTGTATCCATGTTTTGATCATTCTTGAATTTTACTCCACTATGATTATTTATGAGGTATTTTTGGACATGGAATAGCTGAAATACGAATCCTTAATATTTATTATTTTGTTTCACTGGATTCGTTTCCTTTAAAATATTTTTCATCATCCTCAGTCCTAAATGATGATATAATTGAATATCTTTGGCCTATAGTGCAAAGTATAATAATTTCTGATGAATATCTTTGGCCCGTAGTGCAAAGATGAACAGGTGTTTAGATGAACATGACCAACTGGTGAATATCTTTGGCCTGTAGTGCGAAGATGAATATTGATTGATGTTACAGGGATAAAATGCTGATGATGGACTTTTAAATTCATAGATAATAGTAGATTTCATTCTCTACGTAACTCTTCTATGAATTATTATTTTCCGCTGCGAATATTGATTTAAAAGTTGTTGTCTATTGTATTCTATTAGATTTTTTCCTGTTGAAGACTAACGATAATTTGTTCTGTATTATCTTAGTCATAATATTCTTTACTGGGCTAGTTGAGCTCACCCTTTTCCTTGTTGTTCTATTTTTCTTCACAGGAGGCGAGAATGTAGCGAGTACTAGTCGGGGTGTGGAATGACGGTTCAAGACAGTTGTTTTAGTAGTCCTCACTATTTTGTAAAATAGTGTATCAATAAGTATAATGAGGACTTAATTGAGTATGAATACTGTCTAGATGACAATATTTATATTTAAACTCACAGTATATGTGTTGTCGTATTTTGCACGACAATTGTAATAATAAAGTTGTAGTTATTTTCTGTACCATGTATTTGGCGACTCAGAATGGGTTAGATGGATTGGACCTATTTTGGGGGCGTCACACTTGATGCTCTGCTTTTACACGTTGACAAGTTAAACACCTCGAGATAAAACTCCGCGGTCTCTCTTTTCATATTGCTCCACCAAAATGTATGTCGAAGATCGTGATACATTTTGGTACTCCCACGATGGATTGCAAACGGTGTGTTGTGTGCCTCCATCATTATTCTATGCTTCAAGTCAAAATCGTTAGGAACACAAGTCTGGAGTTGACTCAAAGTATTCCTTCTTCATCTATTCTTGCTTCTGGAATAGCACCTTCTTGCACTTTCTTCTTCATACGCATCAGCTCCATGTCCGTAGCTTGAGCAGCTTTAACTTTATCGATTAAAGTCGGTTCTACTCATATATTTGATATCATCATGTGGGTACTTGGAGCCTTCATCTCTATCTCCATCCTTTGCAAATTATACAAAATGGGCCTTTGTGTTAACAACATTGCACTCGTACCCGCATATGATCTTCTACTCAATGCGTCAGCTACTACGTTCGCTTTTCCAGGATGATATTGGATGGTATGATCGTAATCTTTCAACAGCTCAAGCCAACGTCGTTGCCGCATGTTGAGTTCCTTTTGGGTGAAGAAATATTTGAGGCTTTTATGATCCGTATAGATCTCCACTTTCTCCCCATACAGGTAGTGTCTCCAAATCTTCAACGCGAAAACGACTGCTGCCAACTCCAAATCATGAGTAGGATAATTCCTCTTATATTCTTTGAGTTGTCGCGAGGCATAGGCTATGACTTTCCCATGTTGCATGAGAACACATCCTAACCCTTTGCCTGAAGCATCGCTGTAGATAACAAATTCATCCGAACCAGATGGTATTGTCAGAACAGGTGCCAAAATGAGTGTCCTCTTAAGTTCTTGAATACTCTTCTCACAATCCTCGCTCCAACCAAATTTTGTATCCTTCCGAGTCAGCTGAGTTAACGGAGTAGCGATTCTAGAAAATCCTTCCACGAATCTCCGATAATACCCGACTAAGCCCAGAAAGCTACGTACTTCGGTCACCGACTTCGGTTGCTCCCAACTTTTTATGGCTTCAATCTTCGCCGGGTTGACAGATACTCCATGTTTTGACACCACGTGCCCAAGGAATGCTACTTCCTCAAGCCAGAACTCGCATTTTTTCAATTTGGCATATAGCTTGTTTTCACGAAGCCTTTGCAGTACCAGCTTCAAATGGCGCTCATGATCTTCACGCCTTTTGGAATAGATGACGATGTCATCAATAAAGACAACAACGAACTGATCTAAATATTCTTTGAATACACGGTTCATCATATCCATGAAGCCAGCAGGAGCATTAGTCAATCCAAAAGACATGACTAAGAATTCATAATACCCGTACCGAGTTCTGAAGGCAGTCTTTGGAATATCCTCAGTTTTAATCTTCAGCTGATGATATCGAAAACGAAGATCGATCTTTGAAAAGAATTGTGCTCCTTGCAACTGGTCAAACAGGTCATCAATGCGAGGTAGCGGATACCTATTCTTGATAGTGACATGATTCAATTCTCGATAGTCGATACAAAGTCGCATACTCTCGTCTTTCTTCTTTACGAATAACACAGGAGCACCCCAAGGAGATGTACTAGGACGAATAAAACCGATGTCCAACAACTCCTATAGTTGAACCTTTAACTCCTGAAGTTCAATAGGAGCCATTCGATATGGGGTTTTAGAAATAGGCTTTGTACCAGGTTCAAGGTCAATAAAGAATTCAACTTCACGTTCTGGGGGTAGACCGGGAAGTTCTTCAGGAAATACGTCAAGAAATTCACTAACAACAGAAATATTATTCAAATCTGACGTGTTTTTGTTCAAGTCCATAACATGGGCTATGAAAGCTTGACATCCGTTTTTCAATAAACGAATGACTTTATGGCTTGGTATGAAAGCGATTGATTTTAGTGGTTTGGTTGCTTGAATTCGCATGACAAGTTGGTTAGGAATATGAAAACTAACAACCTTACGAAAACAATCAATTTTGGCATGATGAGTAGTTAACCAATCAATTCCTAAAATTACATCAAAAGTAAGTATCTTTAAAGAGATAAGGTCAACAGGTAATGTGATTGTGCCAACTTGGATTAAGCAAGATTTATAAACTGTAGATGTAATGAAAGTGTCTCCTAACGGAGTCTCCACAGATAGGTCAAAGTCTAATTTCTCCGGAGTCAAGTTTAAACATTGAGCACAAGCAGGAGAGATAAAAGAATGGGTAGAACCGGTATCTAATAAGGTATAAACATCGCAAGAGTTTATGATTAGCTTACCCGTGATCACCTCGTTTGGGTTCCTCGCGTTTTGGGCAGTCACGACAAACGCCCTTCCAGGAACCACCGATTTTGACTTGTCCGGAACAGCCTTCGGAGTCACTATCCCCGTTGAACTTGGTTTCGCAACAAGACAATCTTTAGCTATGACGCCCCCAAAATAGGTATACATCACCTATTCTGAGTCGCCAGATACATGGTACAGAATTCAAATATAACTTAATAATACAACTGTCGTGTACAATACGATAAAACATAAACTGTGAGTTTGAATACAAATATTGTCTTCTAGAGAGTATTCATACTCAAAAGGAGTCCTCATTACAATTATAATCACACTATTACATAGAATAGTGAGGACTACTAATGTTATCATCTAGGACCATCACTCTGTTCCCCGACTCGTCCCAGCTATATTCTCATTTCCTGAAGAGAACAGTGAAAGAAAGAGTGAGCTCAACTAGCCCAGTAAGAAATATTATGACTAAGATAATGCAGAATAAATTATCATTAGTCTCCAACAATGTTAAACTGATAAAATACAATAGACATCAAGTTTAACTGCAGCGGAACAAGCAATCCATTAAAAGAGTCAAGTAGAGAATAAAATCTACTATCTTTTATGATTTAAAAAGTCTTTCATCACTTTTATTACTGGGACTCAGCTTAATAAATAATTCACATCATCAATTCATCCTTGCACTACAGGCCAATGATATTATTTAGTATCACGACCACGAATTATCCATGCACTACGGGCAAAAGATAATCATGTTTTCATCAACGGTCCTGATCATGCCATAAAATAATTCATCTTTGCTCCCTTGGCCGAAGAGAATCCATAGCCATAATCATACCAAAAACTGTCCATCAATGCACTACGGGCCAATGAGGACTTTTTCCACATTATTTGTAACATTACGGTTATGATTATACCGAATAATCCCTGACATTAATCATACCAAGTCCATCTATGCACTACCGGCCACAGATGACTTTCAACATAATATAAGCATTAGGATGATGACAATGATATAAGAATTTAATAAAACAAGTTCAAGAATTAATTTGTCCAGAAACCAATAACGTCTAAATTGTCAACATGATACTTTTGTATAGAGTAAAATTCAAGAATGCTCAGAAGAATATTTTCATGAAAAGATACTGGATGAAGCGCAAATATCAAGGATATTCTACTAATTTCATGGAGTATAGAAGTCAAAACTTTAACCAAGTGAGTATAATAAAGAATGGAATAACAAAAGAAATCACCATGCATGCGGTACTTCGCATAGACAGGTTATTCCAACAGAATAATAATAACGGAACCAGGTCAGGTGAAATTCACACCGACAGAATGTTCCAACAGAATAATAAAGACGGAACCAGGTCCGGCGTAAAACGCACATACAAGATATTCCGACAGAATAATAAATAATGGAACCAGGTCCGGCGTAAAATGCACAGACAGGATATTCCAACAGAATAATAATAAAGACGAATCCAGGTCCGGTGTAAACACACAGACAGGATGTTCTAACAGAATAATAATAAAGACGGAACCAGGTCCGGTGTAAAACACACAGACAGGATGTTCCAACAGAATAATAGAAGAATGTCACCAAGTATAGGGTAGACCGCGTATACAAGTTATTCCAACAGAATAATAAATAATGGAATAACAGAAATTTTTTTCATGAATACAAAAGAAATAATACCCCTTACGGGTACAACAAATAATATTCGTTACTATAATAATATCCCTTTACCTTTGAAAGAAGAGTATTTCGACTGGTAGGGCGAGAATATACTCGAAGAAACTTGTACTACGCTCAAAAATTTCTTAAACTCTATAGAAATACGCTCAAGATTATAGAAGAAAAACTCTCTCTATAGTTTCTCTATCTAGAGTTTCAATAAATTCGTAAGAAAATAATGAAGGAATGAGCTTCTATTTATAGGAAAATGGAATGCATAGTTGTGACGCCCCCAAAATTAGGTATACAACACCCATCTTGAGTCGCCAGATACATGGTACAGAATTCAAATACAACATAATAATAAAACTGTCGTGTACAATACGACAAAACATAAACTGTGAGTTTGAATACAAATATTATCTTCTAGAGAGTATTCATACTCAAAAGGAGTCCTCGTTACAATTATTATCACACTATTACATAGAATAGTGAGGACTACTAATGTTATCATCTGGTCCGTCACTCCGTTTCCCGACTCGACCCAACTATATTCTCATTTCCTGAAGAGAACAGTGAAAGAAAGGGTGAGCTCAACTAGCCCAGTAAGAAATATTATGACTAAGATAATGCAGAATAAATTATCATTAGTCTTCAACAATGTTAAACCGATAAAATACAATAGACATCAAGTTTAACTGCAGCGGAACCAACAATCCATTAAAAGAGTCAAGTAGAAAATAAAATCTACTATTTTTTATGATTTAAAAGGTTTTTCATCACTGTTATCGCTGAGACTCAACTTAATAAATAATCCACATCATCGAATCACCCCTGCACTACGGCCAAGGATATTCTTTAGTATCACGACCACGAATTATCCATGCACTACGGGCCAAAGATAATCGTGTTTTCATCAACGGTCCTGATCATGCCATAAAATAATTCATCTTTGCACTACGACTAAAGAGAATCCATAGCCATAATCATACCAAAAACTGTCCATCAATGCACTACGGGCCAATGAGGACTTTTTCCACATCATTTGTAATATTACGGTTATGATTATATCGAATAATCCCTGGTCATAATCATACCAAGTCCATCTATGTACTACAAGCCACAGATGACTTTCAACATAATATAAACATGAGGATGATGACAATGATATAAGAATTCCAAAAAAAAGTTCAAGAATTAATTTATCTAGGAACTGATAACGTCCAAATTGTCAACATGATACTTTTGTGTAGAATAAAATTCAAGAATGCTCAGAAGAATATTTCCATGAAAAGATACTGGATGAAGCGCAAATATCAAGGATATTCTACTAATTTCATGGAGTATAGAAGTCAAAATCTTAACCAACTGAGTATAATAAAGAATGGAATAACAAAAGAAATCACTATGCATGCAATAGATCGCACAGACAGGTTATTCCAACAGAATAATAAATAATAGAACCAGGTCCGGCGTAAAACGCACAGACAGGATATTCCAACAAAATAATAATAAAGACGGAACCAAGTCCGGTGTATAAGGCACAGACAGAATGTTCCAACAGAATAATAATAAAGACGGAACCAGGTCCGGTGTAAAACACACAGACAGGATGTTCCAACAGAATAATAGAAGAATGTCACCAAGTATAGGGTAGACCGCGTATACAGGTTATTCTAACAGAATAATAAATAATGGAATAACAGAAGTTCTCTTCATGAATACAAAAGAAATAATACCCCTTACGGGTACAACAAATAATATCCCTTACCTTAGAAAGAAGAGTACTGGATATAGAAGTAGCGAAGTAGCAGAACACTTTTCTTCTTTTTCTCTATAGTTTCTCTCTCTAGAGTTCAGTGAATTCGTAAGAAAATAATGAAAGAATGAGCTTCTATTTATAGGAAAATAGAATGCATAGTAACTAATCCATGAACGGTCCAAATTGATTTACTTTAATCTGACGGTCCATATTTAAAGAAAAATCTTTTAAATAAAATATAATATATTCTATTTATAGAATAACTTTAATAAAGTATTCTGTTTTATATAAAAAGATGTTTCTGTTTTATTACGTTAATAATACGAATAAAACAAAACTTTATTATCGCTAAATAATTCATATTATTAATTGACAATAATTGAATCAAACTGAGTGACTTCTCACATAAGCATTAATAATCAATACCGTGTGCTACTATGCAACCACACGTATTACTGTACTTTTACTACCGAGTAGTTCAACAGTATCAGCGGTAAAACTTTCACCGTTATTTTTAATAAAATATTTTTGTCGTTTTCTCAATCCGACAATAATTTCGTTGTGGGATCCACCAATAATTGTGCCGTCGTACGAATATTCTCCGACCAATCGAATATAATACAACAACTTACATACTTTGCAAAATTTATAAATACTACCCACAACTATAACATTATCTCAAATTCACACTATAATATTTAAAAAAATATTTCGAAAAAATTAAATCTTTATTCATAAAATATGGAGTTTCACAATCTCCCCTCTTTATGAAATTTCGCCCTCAAAATTTTCGTACGTACCTGGTATGCCGAACAGATGAGGAAACTTCGTCAGATTCTAACTCTTGAGGTATAACCTTTGAGTGTTGAATACATTTCAGGATTTTAACAGGTACATCTTTATACGTTAAATTATCCGCTATCTCGTCCGGTTCTAAATCAATAATGTGGTTCGGGTCGTCCACATATTTACGTAACATCAATATGTTAAAAAATGTTATGAACACGCGACATACTTGGCGGTAAAACGAGTCTATAAGCCACAGTTCCTACTCGATCGAGGATTTCAAATGGGTCAATTAAATCGAGGGTTGAGATTCCCTCTCTTCATCGATTCTTGCTTCTAGAATAACGCCCTCTTCAACCTTCTTCTTAGTATTCATCAGCTCCGGGTCCGTAGCTTGCACGGCTTTAACTTTATCGATTAAAGTCGATTCTAATCGTATATTCATTATCTTCACGTGGGTCCCTAGAGTCTTTAACTCTATCTTCATCATTTGTAAGTTATACGAAATGGGTCTTTGTGTTAACAACATCTAACTCGCATACGATCTTCTACTCAACGCGTCAGCTACCACATTCGCACTTCCACGATGATATTGAATGGTACGATCGTAATCTTCAACAGCTCGAGCCAACGTCTTTGGCACATAATACGTTCATTTTAGTTGAAAAAAAAATATTTGAGGGTTTAAGAAATGAATTTTGTACTGGGGTAAATACAAAATTCGATTTCATGCTCTGGGGTAGGCTAAGAAGTCTTCAAGAATACGTTAGAAAATTTATTAACAATAGAAATATCATTCAAAACTGTGACCCTCATCCAAGACTTGGATAACACGTCACATTGATACCTATCAACTTGCCATCGACATTTACAACATCTCTTACGGAAAGTCTGGCTTCGGTGCATTCCACACCAGGAAGTCAACAACAAAAGGAACGGAGATCTTTACTTATGGCTTGATATGACAATGATTGACTTTAGTGGTTTGGTTACTTGAATTCGCATAATAGGTTGGTTAGGAATATGAAAGCTAACAACCTTACGAAAAGCATGATGAGCAGTTAACCAATCGTTTCCAAAAATCACATCAATGCAAGTATTTTCAAAGAGATAAGATCGACAGGTAATGTGAAAGTGTTGATTTGAACAAGATTTATAAATAGTGGAGGTAACGAAAGTTTCTCCCAACAGAGTTTAAACAGATATATCAAAATCTAACTTCTTCGGAGTTAAGTTCAAACATTGAACACAACTAGGTGAAATAAAAGAGTGAGTAGAACCGGTATCTAACACGGTATAGACTTCGCAAGAGTTTATGACTAACATACCCGTGATAATTTTATTCAGGTTCCTCGTCACGAAAAAAAAGCGCTCTCTCTTAAACTACCGGCTTTGGCTTGTCTGGGACATCCTTTGGCATCACTATCCCAGCTGGACTTGACTTCACCATACGATAAAATCGAGCTAGGTGACCTTCTCTTCTGGAATTAAGACACGCTTTGGATTGCTGCGTACAGTTTGGACGGATGTGTCCCTCCTGTCCGCATTTGAAACATACGACCGGTGGTCGTTCTTTTTCCTTTGAAACGAGTGTTGGTACCGACGTCTTCACGTCATTGTTGAACCTTCTCTTCTTGAAATATCCATTCTTATTGTTTTGGCCATGATTACCACCGAAGTGGTTACAATTTTTGACATGTTGATTCCCTCCATGCTTACTGTCACCGCTTTGATGACTGTTAACACCAGTATTATCATTTTGTCGGCTGCTCTCTTTTGGTTGCTTTGACTCGTTATCGCGCTCTAATAACTGAGCCCTATTAACAACATCTGAATACAAACACAGTTTATGAGATATACGATATTGACGTATCTTAGGCTTCAAACCTCTTAAAAATATTCACGTCATTCTTTCTTCATTATCAACCAAGTGGGACGCAAATCGGGACAACTCGACAAACTTGGCTTCGTACTGCGACACGGTCATGTTGTTTTGCTCCAACTTGATAAATTCCACCTCCTTCATGTGACGAATGCTTTCGGGAAAGTACTTGTCATTGAACAACTCTTGGAACTTCTCCCAAGACATCTTGAGTGCGTCAGGCTGGGTACGTTTTACAGATTCCCACCAGTGATCTGCCTCTTCACGCAACATAAAGGTGGCAAAGGGAACCTTTTGCTCCTCTAAGCATCCCAAGACATCAAATATCTTGGTGATCTGCTTTAACCACGTCTCCGCCTTAAGTGGTTCTGGCTTTCCCAAAAACTCCGGTGGTCTCAGCTCCTTGAATTGCTTAGCGGTAACCAACCGTGGGTTGCTATTGTTTCCTCTTGCATTATAAACAGGAGCCGCCTTCGCCTGATGTTGCATGAATTCTAAAAAGCTCTTAAACGTACCGTCGTTCGTCAATTGATCAGTGTTGTTGTTTACAGGAGAATTATCGCCATCCTGTTGCACATTGTCCTGATTATTGATCTGTGGAGACTCAACGGTCTCCTGTGCTCCATTGCTTATCTCAATATTTTCAGATGCCATTTTCAAATACTGTCACAAAACAAGGGTTAATTAACATATCACATATTATCTCTATACTCTGACCGACCAATTAAATATCAAATAAACTTAGGTAGGTCATACTAGCGAAGGAATTCCCCGTCTCTCCCCTCCTAGTTCAATTCTCATATCCTAGCCAGGGATCATATCCCTAATCTTTGATACCAACTGTGACGCCCCCAAAATAGGTATACATCACCTATTCTGAGTCGCCAGATACATGGTACAGAATTCAAATACAACTTAATATTACAACTGTCGTGTACAATACGATAAAACATAAACTGTGAGTTTGAATACAAATATTATCTTTTAGAGAGTATTCATACTCAAAAGGAGTACTCATTATAATTATTATTACACTATTACATAGAATAGTGAGGACTACTAATGTTATCATCTAGGACCATCACTATGTTTCCCGACTAGTCCCAGCTATATTCTCATTTCCTGAAGAGAACAGTGAAAGAAAGGGTGAGCTCAACTAGCCCAGTAAGAAATATTATGACTAAGATAATGCAGAATAAATTTTCATTAGTCTCCAACAATGTTAAACTGATAAAATACAATAGACATCAAGTTTAACTGCAGCGGAACAAGCAATCTATTAAAAGAGTCAAGTAGAGAATAAAATCTACTATCTTTTATGATTTAAAAAGTTTTTCATCACTTTTATTACTGGGACTCAACTTAATAAATAATCAACATCATCAATTCATCCTTGCACTACAGGCCAAGGATATTATTTAGTATCACGACCACGAATTATCCATGCACTACGGGCCAAAGATAATCGTGTTTTCATCAACGGTCCTGATCATGCCATAAAACAATTCATCTTTGCTCCCTTGGCCGAAAAGAATCCATAGCCATAATCATACCAAAAACTGTCCATCAATGCACTACGGGCCAATGAGGACTTTTTTCACATCATTTGTAACATTACGGTTATGATTATACCGAAAAATCCCTTATCATAATCATACCAAGTCCATCTATTCACTACAGGCCACAGATGACTTTCAACATAATATAAGCATGAGGATGATGATAATGATATAAGAATTTAATAAAACAAGTTCAAGAATTAATTTGTCCAGAAACCAATAACGTCCAAATTGTCAACATGATACTTTTGTGTAGAGTAAAATTCAAGAATGTTCAGAAGAATATTTTCATGAAAAGATACTGGATGAAGCGCAAATATCAAGGATATTCTACTAATTTCATGGAGTATAGAAGTCAAAACTTTAACTAACTGAGTATAATAAAGAATGGAATAACAAAAGAAATTACCATGCATGCGGTACTTCGCATAGACAGGTTATTCCAACAGAATAATAATAACGGAACCAGGTCAGGTGAAATTCACACCGACAGAATGTTCCAACAGAATAATAAAGACGAAACCAGCTCCGGCGTAAAACGCACAGACAGGATATTTCGACAGAATAATAAATAATGGAACCAGGTCCGGCATAAAACGCACAGATAGGATATTCCAACAGAATAATAATAAAGACGGAACCAGGTCCGGTGTAAAACACACAGACAGCATGTTCCAACAGAATAATAATAAAGACGGAACTAGGTCCGGTATAAAATACACAGACAGGATGTTCCAACAGAATAATAGAAGAATGTCACCAAGTATAAGGTAGACCGCGTATACAGGTTATTCCAACAGAATAATAAATAATGGAATAACAGAAGTTCTCTTCATGAATACAAAAGAAATAATACTCCTTACGGGTATAACAAATAATATCCCTTACTATAATAATATCCCTTTACCTTTGAAAGAAGAGTATTCCGACTGGTAGGGCGAGAATATTCTCGAAGAAACTTGTACTACGCTCAAAACTTTCTTAAACTCTAAAGAAATACGCTCAAGATTATAGAAGAAGAACTCTCTATATAGTTTCTCTCTCTAGAGTTTCAGTAAATTCGTAAGAAAATAATGAAGGAATGAGCTTCTATTTATAGGAAAATGGAATGCATAGTAACTAATCCATGAACGGTCCAGATTGATTTACTTTAATCTGACGGTCCATATTTAAAGAAAAATCTTTTAAATAAAATATAATATATTCTATTTATATAATAACTTTAATAAAGTATTCTGTTTTATATAAAAAAATATTTCTGTTTTACTACGTTAATAATACGAATAAAACAAAACTTCATTATCGCTAAATAATTCATATTATTAATTGACAATAATTAAATCAAACTGAGTGACTAATCACGTAAGCCTCAATAATCAATACCGTATACTACTATCCAACCACACGTATTACTATACTTTTACTACCGAGTAGTTCAACAGTATCAACGGTAAAACTTCCGTCGTTATTTTTAATAAAATATTTTTGTCGTTTTCTCAATCCGACAATAATTCCGTTGTGGGGTCCACCAATAATTGTGCCGTCGTACGAATATTCCTCGACAAAAATAATATTCCACGACCAATCGAATATAATACAACAACTTGCATACTTTGCAAAATTTATTAATACTACCCACAACTATAACATTATCTCAAATTCACACCATAATATTTAAAAATATTTCGAAAAAATTAAATCTTTATTCATAAAATCTGGGGTTTCACATTAGCTATATGACCTTCGTTTCCACAGTTATAACATACCTTGAACTGTTGTGGACAGTTTGGGCTGATGTGTCCCTCCTTCCCGCATTTATAACAAACGACCGGTGCTCGTTCTCCTCCCCTAAAAGCAGATGATGTTTGTGCTGACATATTCACGTTATCATTGTTGTACCTTCTTTTCTTGAAATCTCCTCTCGACTCGCTCCTTCTATTATCACGGCCACGATTACCACCAGAGTGGTTACCGCTTTTGTCCGAATGTTTTTCTCCCTGCTGGTTTTCATTTCTTCGATGACTGCTGCCACCGGTATGACCCTTGTTGTGGTCCCTCGGTTACACATACTCATTATCTCGCTCTAATAATTGAGCCCTGTTTACAACATCTGAATATAAAGAAAATTTATGAGAGATAAGATATTATCGAATCTTGGGTTTTAGACCTCTCAGAAACATCCTTGTCATTCGTTCCTCATTTTCGACCAAATGAGGTGCAAACCTGGATAACTCTGCAAACTTTGCCTCGTACTGGGACACCGTCATATTATTTTATTCCAGTCTGATAAACTCCACCTCCTTCATATGACGAATACTTTTAGAAAAGTACTTGTCATTGAACAGTTTCTGAAATGTTTCCCAGGACATGTTGAGTGCGTCAGGCTGGGTACGCTTCACAGACTCCCACCAGTAGTTTGCCTCACCGCGGAATATAAAGGTGGCGAATGGAACCTTCTGTTCCTCCGTGCATCCCAAGACATAGAATATCTTGGTAATTTGCTTGACCCACGTTTTTGCCATGATCGGATCCGGCTTTCCTTTAAATTCTGGTGGTCCCAATTCTTTGAACTGCTTGGCTGTGACAAACCGCGCGTTGTTATCATTTCCACCCGTATTCTGCACACGAGTCTCCCTCGTCTGATTTTTCATGAACTGCAAAAAGCTCCTAAATATTCCATCATTCATGGTTTGCTCGGTAACATTGTTTACAGGAGAAATATTTCCTTCCTGTTGCACGTTTCCTTGGGTGGTGATCAAAGGTGTCTCCACGGTCTGATTTACTCCATTATTAACGTTCTCAACTGCCATTCTTAAATACTGTCATAAAATAAGGGTTAATAGTCATGTCATATATTATCCCTATACTCTGACCGACCAAATAAACACCAAATAAACTTAGTCAGGTCATACTAGCAAAGGAATTTCTCATCTCTCCCCTCCTAGTTCTTGTCTCACATCTCAGCCAGGGATCATATTCCTAAGCTCTGATACCAACTGTGACTCATGTCCCATCAGTGGACAGCACCTCACACCGATACCTATCAGTTTGCCACCGCAGAACGACGTCCTCTACGGAGAGTCTAGCTTCGGTGCATCCCCCATCCACAGGAAGTCACTAGCGAGAGGCTCGGGCCTCTTTACTTATAGCTCTGATACCAACTGTGACGCCCCCAAAATAGGTATACAACACCCATTCTGAGTCGCCAAATACATGGTACAAAAAGCAAACTACAACTTCAATAATACAATTGTCGTGCAAAATACGACAACACATACTGTGAGTTTAAATACAAATATTGTCTTTAGACAATATCCACACTCAAATAAGTCCTCATTACAATTATTCAAACACTATTTTACAGAAATAGTGAGGACTGCTAAAACATCTTTCTAGAACCATCACTCCATACCCCGACTAGATCCTGCTATGTTCTCACCTCCTGAGAAGAAAAATGGAACAAAAAGGAAAAGGGTGAGCTCAACTAGCCCAGTAAAAAATATTATGACTAAGATAATATACAACAAATTATCATTAGTATTCAACAGGGAAAAATCTGATAGAATATAATCGACAACAAGTTTTAGATCAATAACTGCAGCGGAAACAGCAAACCATTAGAAGAGTCAAGTAGAGAATGAATTCTACTATCTTCTAAGATTTAAAAGTCCATCATCAATATTTTACCCCTGTAACATCAATTAATAATCATCTTTAACAAAATATTCATCTTTGCACTACAGGCCAAAGATATTCATTTGTATCACCAGTCAGTCATGTTCATCTCAACACCTGTTCATCTTTGCATTACAGGCCAAAGATATTCATCAGGTAATCATACATCTTTGCACTACAGGCCAAAGATATTCAGTAATATCATCATTTAGGACTAAGGATGATGAAAAATATCTTTAAAAAAATGAATCCAGTGAGACAGAAGGACATAGTAGGGATTCGTATAACAGTTTATCCAAGATCAATAATACTTCATAATAATTAATTGTGAAGCAGAATTTAAAAATAAAGATCAAAACATGGATACAATCAAAGATAGTAACTATAATAGACATCTTGGACAAAAAGGAAAAATTTAATTTTTCGGTGAATAGTGTCGTATTCGTGAATAGTGTCGTATACGTGAATAGTAATCCCGACACAAAAAGTTCTAAATTTGATAAAAAACTCATATCAATATTTCAGCATAATGATATTGAAGAAAATAATATCATTTAAGAAGAAAATAATATCCCTTACCTCAAAATATCAGTACTTCTGATCGGAATATCGGTATAAGGCTGAAGAAAACTTGTATTGATGAATAGAAACTCGCAAAGTATCTAAATACTCTCAAAATACACTCAATAATCTAGAGAGAGAAAGAGAGAAAACTTATGAATTCTTATGTGATTTTTAATTCTAACTTAGCCCTCTATTTATAGAAAAATGTTAGCACGCCGAAGCAGAATTAACCTGCAACCTAATGGCTTTACCTGCTACTATTCCCACCCACCACATTTGAATAAAAATCTTAGCACATTTTCACCAAACAAAAGTGTGACGCCCCCAAAATAGGTATACAACACCCATTCTGAGTCGCCAAATATATTGTACAAAAAGCAAACTACAACTTCAATAATATAATTGTCGTGCAAAATACGACAACGCATACTGTGAGTTTAAATACAAATATTGTCTTCTAGACAATATCCACACTCAAATAAGTCCTCATTACAATTATTCAAACACTATTTTACAGAAATAGTGAAGACTGCTAAAACATCTTTCTAGAACCATCACTCCATACCCCGACTAGATCCTGCTATGTTCTCACCTCCTGAGAAGAAAAATGGAACAAAAAGGAAAAGGGTGAGCTCAACTAGCCCAGTAAAAAATATTATGACTAAGATAATATACAACAAATTATCATTAGTATTCAACAGGGAAAAATCTAATAGAATATAATCGACAACAAGTTTTAGATCAATAACAGCAACGGAAACGGCAAACCATTAGAAGAGTCAAGTAGAGAATGAATTCTACTATCTTCTAAGATTTAAAAGTCCATCATCAATATTTTATCCCTGTAACATTAATTAATAATCATCTTTAACCAAATATTCATCTTTGCACTACAGGCCAAAGATATTCATTTGTATTACCAGTCAGTCATGTTCATCTCAACACCTGTTCATCTTTGCACTACAGGCCAAAGATATTCATCAGGTAATCATACATCTTTGCACTACAGGCCAAAGATATTCAGTAATATCATCATTTAGGACTGAGGACGATGAAAAATATCTTTAAAAAAATGAATCCAGTGAGATAGAAGGACAAATAGTAGGAATTCGTATAACAGTTTATCCAAGATCAATAATACTTCATAATAATCAATTGTGAAGCAGAATTTAAAAATAAAGATCAAAACATGGATACAATCAAAGATAGTAACCTTAATAGACATCTTGGACAAAAAGGGAAAATTTTATTTTTCGGTAAATAGTGTCGTATTCGTGAATAGTGTCGTATACGTGAATAGTACCGTATACGTAAATAGTAATCCCGACACAAAAAGTTCCAAATTTGATAAAAAAAAATAATATCCCTTACCTCAAAATATCAGTACTTCTGATCGGAATATCGGTATAAGGCTGAGAAAAACTTGCACTGATGAATAGAAACTCACAAAGTATTTAAATTCTCTCAAAATACATTCAATAATCTAGAGAGAGAAAGAAAGAAAACTTATGAATTCTGGTGTGATTTTTAATTCTATCTTAGCCCTCTATTTATAGAAAAATATTAGCACGCCGAAGCAGACTTAACATGCAACCTGATGGCTTTACCTGCTACTATTCCCACCCACCACATTTGAATAAAAATCTCAGCACATTTCTTCACCAACCAAGAGTTGGGCCCACCAATTCTAGAATTTTCCACCAAAATGACAAATTTCGCAACTTCTACAATTTCTGAGTCAGTCACCTCGTAAAATTCATAACAAATCATACGTTCATTTTTAACGGTTCAAATTTGTGGGCATATACTCAACTTATATATGAATAACATATCCAAAAATTACCACGATCCAACGGTCGGATTAAAAATTATAACCCCGCAATATTTCTCAAAAACTCTGATTTGATTTTTAATACCTCCATTCCGATAAAAAAAACTGATAAAATACCTCAACATTAACTCCTTCATTTTTAACCACAATAAATATATCCAACATTTATATCCACATAGAATAAATATTTCCTTATCATATGAATCAATAATTAATTATTCACAAATAATATTACAGAATCACATTTATGACAACCAGGCTGTTTCCAGGAAAGAAAGAGCTTTTTAATAAGGATTTCTCCTTACTGGCGCGCAATTAGATGACCAAACCTCTCCTTAAACAGAACTTTCTAGACATTGCCAATAATGCTATCTAATAATATTATTCAAATAATATGAATTATTGATCTGATAATGGAAAATACTGTGCAACAATAATTATTGAAACAACAATAATATAAAGTATCAACGCAACAATTATTGAATCAATAAAATAAAATATTGAACAGTAACTACTGTAACAATTATTGAGTAGTGACTTCCTTCGTAAGAATCAATAATTTAAAAATACTGTGCAATCCGTGTGCTATTGTGCAACCACGCGTATTATTATATTTTAACCACCGGGTATTCCAACAGTTTTAACGGTAACAACTACGTCGTTATTTATAAAAACTCAATTTTTGTCGTCATATTCATCCAATCGTTTTTCGTTATGGGGCCCACAAATAGCTGCGCCGTCGTACGAATATTTCCCGACAGAAAGAATATTCCACGACCAAACGAATATTCTCCGACAAAATGAATATTTTATAACCACTTGTTTATTTTGCAAAATTTGTATATTTCACCCATAACCAAAGTATTATATCAAATTAACACCTTATTATTCACAATAATATTTAGAGAAAATTTTATTTTATTCATTACTAAGTTGGGGTCTTACAACCTCCCCTCCTTATGAAATTTCGTCCTCGAAATTAACGTACGTACCTGGTGTTTCGAAAAGGTGAGGATACCTCGCTTTCATTTCTGATTCCAACTCCCAAGTCATTTCTTCAATAGCATGGTTCCTCCACAAAATCTTAACTTCTGGTATAACCTTCGTGCATAGGACATGTTCTTTCCTATCCAATATCTTAACAGGTACCTCCTCGTACGTTAAATCTTCGGCTATCTCGTCTGGTTCTAACGCAATAATATGATTCGGGTCGTCCACATATTTACGAAACATCGATACGTGAAAAATGTTATGAACACGCGACATACTTAGCGTTAAGGCGAGTCTATAGGCCACAGTTCCTACTCGATCGAGGATTTTAAATAAATCGAAGGCTTGAGCTTTCTTCTCTTCATCGACTCTTACTTCTAGAATAACACATTCTTGCACCTTCTTCTTTATATTCATCAGCTCCAGGTCTATAGCTTGAGCGGCTTTAACGTTATCGATTAAAGTCGATTTTACTCGTATATCATCACGTGGGTCCCTAGAGTCATTAACTCTATCTCTATCATTTATAAATTATACAAAATAGGTCTTTGTGTTCAACAATATCGCACTCGTACTCACGTACAATCTTCTACTCAACGCGTCAGCTATCACGTTCGCTTTTTCAGGATGGTATGGTCAGAACAGGTTCCGAATGAGTCGCCTCTTGAGCTATTGGAAAATCTTCTCGCATTCCTCGGTCCATACGAATTTTGTATCTTTCTGAGTCAGCTAAGTTAACGGAGTAGCGATTCGAGAAAATCCTTCCACGAATCTCCGATAGTAACCAGTTAAGCCCAGAAAGCTACGTACTTTGGTCACCGACTTCGGTTGCTCTCAATTGTGATTCATATCCCAATCTTGGATAGCACGTCACAATGGCACCTATTGTTTTACCACCACACAAATATAGAGTCCCTTACGGAGAGTCTGGCTTTGGTGCATTCCACAAAGGAAGTCACCAGATAGAGGCTCGGGTACCAACTTCTATAGTTGGGTTTTTAACTCCTGAAGTTCAATAGGAGCCATTCGATATGGGGTTTTAGAAATGGGCTTTGTACCGGGTTCAAGATCAATAAAGAATTCAACTTCACGTTCTGGGGATAGACCAGGAAGTTCTTCAGGAAATACATCAGGAAATTCACAAACGACAGAAATATTATTCAAATCAGTCGTGTCTTTGTTCAAGTCCATAACATGGGCTAAGAAAGCTTGACATTCGTTTTTCAATAAACGAATGGCTTTATGGCTTGGTATGACAGCGATTGATTTTAGTGGTTTAGTTGCTTGAATTCGCATAACAGGTTGGTTAGGAATATGAAAACTAACAACATTACGAAAACAATCAATTTTGGCATGATGAGTAGTTAACCAATCAATTCCTAAAATCACATCAAAAGCAAGTATCTTTAAAGAGATAAGGTCAACAGGTAATGTGATTGTGCCAACTTGGATTAAGCAAGATTTATAAACTGTAAATGTAATGAAAGTTTCTCCTAACGGAGTCTCCACAGATAGGTCAAAGTTTAATTTCTCCGGAGTCAAGTTTAAACTTTGAGCACAAGCAGGAGAGATAAAAGAATGGGTAGAACCGGTATCTAGTAAGGTATAAACTTCGCAAGAATTTATAATTAACTAACCCGTTATACCTTCGTTCGGGTTCCTCACGTTTTGGGCAGTCACGACAAACGTTCTTCCAGAAACCGCCGACTTTGACTTGTCCGGAACAGCCTTCGGAGTCACTGTCCCCGTTGAACTTGGTTTCGCAACAAGACAATCTTTAGCTATATGACCTTTCTTTCCACAGTTATAACATACCTTGAACTGTTGTGGGCAGTTTGGGCTGATGTGTCTCTCCTTCCCGCATTTGTAACAAACGACCGGTGCTCGTTCTCCTCCCCTAAAAGCAATTGATGTTTGTGCTGATGTCTTCACGTTATCATTGTTGTACCTTCTCTTCTTGAAATCTTCTCCCGACTCGCTCCTTCTATTATCACGGCCACGATTACCACCAGAGTGGTTATCGCTTTTGTCCGAATGTTTTCCTCCCTGCTGGTTCTCATCGCTCTGATGACTGTTGTCACCAGTATGACCCTGGTTGTGGTCCCTCGGTTGAACATACTCATTATCTCGCTCTAATAATTGAGCCCTATTTACAACATCTGAATATAAAGAAAATTTATGAGAGATAAGATATTGCCGAATCTCGAGTTTTAGACCTCTCAAAAATATCCTTGTCATACGTTCCTCGTTCTCCACCGAATGAGATGCAAACCTGGAAAACTCCGCGAACTTCGCCTCGTTTTGGGACACCGTCATATTGTTTTGTTCCAGTCTAATAAATTCTACCTCCTTCATATGACTAATACTTTCAGGAAAGTACTTGTCATTAAACAGTT
This sequence comes from Panax notoginseng, assembly GCA_016801055.1. Taxonomy (NCBI): domain Eukaryota; kingdom Viridiplantae; phylum Streptophyta; class Magnoliopsida; order Apiales; family Araliaceae; genus Panax; species Panax notoginseng. Next base: position 10,773,415 of record CM029014.1, read on the forward strand.
TCTGAAACGTTTCCCAGGACATGTTGAGTGCGTCAGGCTGAGTACGCTTCACAGACTCCCACCAGTAGTATGCCTCACCGCGGAACATAAAGGTGGCGAATGGAACCTTTTGTTCCTTCGTGCATCCCAAGACATCGAATATCTTGGTAATTTGCTTGACCCACATTTTCGCCATGATCGGATCCGGCTTTCCCTTAAATTCTGGTGGTCCCAATTCTTTGAACTGCTTGGCTATGACAAACCGCGCGTTGTTATCATTTCCACCCGTATTCTGCACACGAGTCTCCCTCGTCTGATTTTTCTTGAACTGCAAAAAGCTCCTAAACATTCTATCATTCATCGTTTGCTCGGTAACGTTGTTTACAGGAGGAATATTACCTTCCTACTGCACGTTCCCCTGGGTGGTGATCAAAGGTGTCTCCACGGTCTGATTCACTCCATTATTAACGTTCTCAGCTGCCATTCTAAAATACTGCCATAAAATAAGGGTTAATAGTCATGTCATATATTATCCCTATACTCTGACCGACCAAATAAATATCAAATAAACATAGTCAGGTCATACTAGCGAAGGAATTCTCCGTCTCTCCTCTCCTAGTTCTTGTCTCACATCTCAGCCAGAGATCATATCCCTAAGCTCTGATACCAACTGTGACGCCCCCAAAATAGGTATACAACACCCATTCTGAGTCGCCAAATACATTGTACAAAAAGTAAACTACAACTTCAATAATATAATTGTCGTGCAAAATACGACAACACATACTGTGAGTTTAAATACAAATATTGTCTTCTAGACAATATCCGCACTCAAATAAGTCCTCATTACAATTATTCAAATAATATTTTACAGAAATAGTGAGGACTGCTAAAACATCTTTCTAGAACCATCACTCCATACGCCGACTAGATCCTGCTATGTTCTCACCTCCTGAGAAGAAAAATGGAACTAAAAAGAAAAGGGTGAACTCAACTAGTCCAGTAAAGAATATTATGACTAAGATAATATACAACAAATTATCATTAGTATTCAACAGGAAAAAATCTGATAGGATATAATCGACAACAAGTTCTAGATCAACAACTGCAGCGGAAACGGCAAACCATTAGAAGAGTCAAGTAGAGAATGAATTCTACTATCTTCTAAGATTTAAAAGTCCATCATCAATATTTTATCCATGTAACATCAATTAATAATCATCTTTAACCAAATATTCATCTTTGCACTACAGACCAAAGATATTCATTTGTATCACCAGTCAGTCATGTTCATCTCAACACCTATTCATCTTTGCACTGCAGGCCAAAGATATTCAGTAATATCATCATTTAGGACTGAGAATGATGAAAAATATCTTAAAAAAAACGAATCCAGTGACACAGAAGGACAAATAGTAGGGATTCGTATAACAGTTTATCTAAGACCAATAATGCTTCATAATAATCAATTGTGAAACAGAATTTAAAAATAAAGATCAAAACATGGATACAATCAAAGATAGTAACCATAATAGATATCTTGGACAAAAAGAGAAAAATTTTATTTTTCGGTGAATAGTGCCGTATTCGTGAATAGTGCCGTATACGTGAATAGTGTACGTGAATAGTAACCCCGACACAAAAAGCTTCAAATTTGATAAAAACTCATATCAATATTTCAGCATAATAATATTGAAGAAAATAATATCATTTAAGAAGAAAATAATATCCCTTACCTCAAAATAACCGTACTTCTGACTGAATATCGGATATGAGACTGAATGAAACTTGTGCTGAATAGTAACTCTCAAAGTATCTAAATACTCACAAAACACTCAATAATCTAGAGAGAGAAAGAGAGAAAACTTATGAATTCTGGTGTGATTTTTAATTCTAACTTAGCCCTCTATTTATAGAAAAATGTTAGCACGCCGAAGCAGACTTAACCTGCAACATGATGGCTTTACCTGCTACTATTCCCACCCATCACATTTGAATAAAAATCTCAGCACATTTCTTCACCAACCAAGAGTGGGGCCCACCAATTCTAGAATTTTCCACCAAAATGACAAATTCCGTAACTTCTACAATTTCTGAACCAGTCATCTCGTAAAATTCATAACAAATCATACGTTCATTTTTAACAGTTCAAAATTTGTGGACATATACTCAACTTATATATGAATAACATATCCAAAAATTACCACGATCCAACGGTCGGATTAAAAATTATAACCCCCGCAATATTTCTCAAAAACCCTGATTTGATTTTTAATACCTCCATTCCGATAAAAATACTGATAAAACACCTCAACATTAACTCCTTCATTTTTAACCACAATAAATATATCCAACATTTATATCCACATAGAATAAATATTTCTTTATTATATGAATCAATAATTAATTATTCACAAATAATATTACAGAATCACATTTATGACAACCAGACTGTTCCCAAGAAAGAGGGGGCTTTCCAATAAGGATTTCTCCTTACTGGCGCGCAATTAGATGATCAAACCTCTTCTTAAATAGAACTTTCTAGACATTACCAATAATGCTATCTAATAATATTATTCAAATAATATGAATTATTGATCTGATAATGGAAAATACGGTGTGACAATAATTATTGAAACAACAATAATATAAAGTATCAACGCAGCAATTATTGAATCAATAAAATAAAATATTGAACAGTAACTACTGTAACAATTATTGAGTAGTGTTTTCCTTCGTAAGAATCAATAATTTAAAAATACTGTGTAATCCGTGTGCTACTGTGCAACCACGCGTATTATTGTATTTTAACCACCGGGTATTCCAACAGTGTTAACGGTAACAACTACGCCGTTATTTATAAAAACTCAATTTTTATCGTTATCTTCATCCAATTATTTTCCGTTATGGGGCCCACAAATAGCTGCGCCGTCGTACGAATATTCCCCGACAGAAAGAATATTCCATGACCAAACGAATATTCTCCGACAAAATGAATATTTTATAACCACTTGTTTATTTTGTAAAATTTGCACATTTCACCCATAACCAAAGTATTATATCAAATTAACACCTTATTATTCACAATAATATTTAGAGAAAATTTGATTTTATTCATTAATAAGTTGGAGTCTTACAAAAAGTGGGGCCCACCAATTCTAGAATTTTTCACCAAAATGATAAATTCCGCAACTTCTACAATTTCTGAACCAGTCATCTCGTAAAATTTATAACAAATCATACGTTCATTTTTAACGGTTCAAAATTTGTGGACATATACTCAACTTATATATGAATAACATATCCAAAAATTACCACGATCCAACGGTCGGATTAAAAATTATAACCCCCGCAATATTTCTAAAAAATCTTGATTTGATTTTTAATACCTCCATTCCGATAAAAAAACTGATAAAATACCTCAACATTAACTCCTTCATTTTTAACCACAATAAATATATCCAATATTTATATCCATATAGAATAAATATTTCCTTATCATATGAATCAATAATTAATTATTCACAAATAATATTACAGAATCACATTAATGATAACCAGACTGTTCCCAAGAAAGAGGGGGCTTTCCAATAAGAATTTCTCCTTACTAGCGCGCAAGTAGATGACCAAACCTCTCCTTAGACAGAACTTTCTAGACATTGCCAATAATGCTATCTAATAATATTATTCAAATAATATGAATTATTGATCTGATAATAAAAAATATTGTGCAGTAGCAATTATTGAAACAACAATAATATAAAATATCAATGCAGCAATTATTGAAACAATAAAATAAAATATTGAACAGTAACTACTGTAACACTTATTGAGTAGTGCCTTTCCTTCGTAAGAATCAATAATTCAAAAATACTGTGCAATCCGTGTGCTACTGTATTTTAACCACCAGGTATTCCAACAGTATTAACGGTAACAACTACGCCGTTAATTATAAAATAACTTATACTTGTCGTTTTCTTCATCCAATCGCTTTCTATTATGGGGCCCATACAAGGCTGCGCCGTCGTACGAATATTCCCCGACAGCAAGAATATTCTACGACCAAACGAATATTCACCGATCAAAAATAAATATTTTATAACCACTTGCTTATTTGAAATATTTACGCATTATACCCATAACTAACCATGTGACACCCCCAAAATTAGGTATACATCACCCATCTTGAGTCGCCAGATACATGGTACAGAATTCAAATATAACTTAGTAATACAACTGTCGTGTACAATACGACAGAACATAAACTGTGAGTTTGAATACAAATATTGTCTTCTAGAGAGTATCCATACTGAAAAAGAGTCCTCATTACAATTATTATCACACTATTACATAGAATAGTGAGGACTACTAATGTTATCATCTAGGACCATCACTCTGTTTCTCGACTCGTCCCAGCTATATTCTCATTCCTAAAGAGAACAGTGAAAGAAAGGGTGAGCTCAACTAGCCCAGTAAGAAATATTATGACTAAGATAATGCAGAATAAATTATTATTAGTCTCCAACAATGTTAAACTGATAAAATATAATAGACATCAAGTTTAACTGCAGCGGAACAAGCAATCCATTAAAAGAGTCAAGTAGAGAATAAAATCTACTATCTTTTATGATTTAAAAAAAATTTCATCACTTTTATTACTGGGACTCAACTTAATAAATAATCCACATCATCAATTCATCCTTGCACTACAGGCCAAGGATATTATTTAGTATCACGACTACGAATTATCCATGCACTACGGGCCAAAGATAATCGTGTTTTCATCAACGGTCCTAATCATGCCATAAAACAATTCATCTTTGCTCCCTTGGCCGAAGAGAATCCATAGCCATAATCATACCAAAAACTGTCCATCAATGCACTATGGGCCAATGAGGACTTTTTTCCCATCATTTGTAATATTACGGTTATGATTATACCGAATAATCCCTGGTCATAATCATACCAAGTCCATCTATGCACTACAGGCCACAGATGACTTTCAACATAATATAAGCATGAGGATGATGACAATGATATAAGAATTCAATAAAACAAGTTCAAGAATTAATTTGTCTAGAAACCAATAACGTCCAAATTGTCAACATGATACTTTTGTGTAGAGTAAAATTCAAGAATGCTCAGAAGAATATTTTTATGAAAAGATACTGGATGAAGCGCAAATATCAAGGATATTCTACTAATTTCATGGAGTATAGAAGTCAAAACTTTAACCAACTGAGTATAATAAAGAATGGAATAACAAAAGAAATTATCATGCAAGCGGTACTTCGCATAGACAGGTTATTCCAACAGAATAATAATAACGGAACCAGGTCAGGTGAAATTCACACCGACAGAATGTTCCAACAGAATAATAAAGACGGAACCAGGTCCGGCGTAAAATGTACAGACAGGATATTCTGACATAATAATAAATAATGGAACCAGGTCCGGCGTAAAACACACAGACAAGATATTCCAACAGAATAATAATAAAGACGGAACTAGGTCTGGTGTAAAACACACAGACAGGATGTTCCAACAGGATAATAATAAAGACGGAACCAGGTCCGATGTAAAATACACAGACAGGATGTTCCAACAGAATAATAGAAGAATATCACCAAGTATAGGGTAGACCGCGTATACAAGTTATTCCAACAGAATAATAAATAATGGAATAACAGAAGTTCTCTTCATGAATACAAAAGAAATAATACCCCTTACGAAAATAACAAATAATATCTCTTACCTTTGAAAGAAGAGTATTCCGACTGGTAGGGCGAGAATATTCTTGAAGAAACTTGTACTACGCTCAAAGCTTTCTTAAACTCTAAAGAAATACGCTCAAGATTATAGAAGAAGAACTCTCTCTATAGTTTCTCTCTCTAGAGTTTCAGTAAATTCATAAGAAAATAATGAAGGAATGAGCTTCTATTTATAGAAAAATGGAATGCATAATAACTAATCCATGAACGGTCCAGATTGATTTACTTTAATCAGACGGTCCATATTTAAAGAAAATTTTTTTAAATAAAATATAATATATTCTATTTATAGAATAACTTTAATAAAGTATTATGTTTTATATAAAAAGATATTTCTGTTTTATTACGTTAATAATACGAATAAAACAAAACTTCATTATCGCTAAATATTTCATATTATTAATTGACAATAATTGAATCAAACTGAGTGACTAATCACGTAAGCCTCAATAATCAATACCGTATGCTACTATGCAACCACACGTATTACTGTATTTTTACTACCGAGTAGTTCAACTGTATCAATGGTAAAACTTCCGTCGTTATTTTTAATAAAATAGTTTTGTCATTTTCTCAATCCGACAATAATTCCGTTGTGGGGTCCACCAATAATTGTGCCGTCGTACGAATATTTCCCGACAAAAATAATATTCCCCGACCAATCGAATATAATGCAACAACTTGCATACTTTGCAAAATTTATAAATACTACCCACAACTATAACATTATCTTAAATTCACACCATAATATTTTTAAAAAAAATATTTCGAAAAATTAAATCTTTATTCATAAAATCTGGGGTTTCACAAACCACATTAATCAAATCAACCCTTTCTATTTCAAAATAATAAATAGAGAAAATTTAATTTCATTTATTAATAAGTTGGGGTCTTACACCAAATCACTAGTATTTTGTAACTATTCCGTTGGTGAATAGTATCCAAATTGTTTGAGTAGGGTAACCAAATCAGTTTAGTTGAGTAACCAAAACAGTTTAGTTGGGTAATCACTTAAGTATACAAAAACCAATAAAATGTCATTAGAATTACAAGTAGTATACCGTATCCAAATCACTATTATTTTGTAATCATTCAGTTGGTTAATGGTATCCAAATTGTTTGAGTAGGGTAACCAAATCAATTTAGTTGGGTAACTAAATCAGTTTATGATGGGTAACCACCTAAGTATACAAAAACCAATAAAATGTCATTAGAATTACAAGTAGTATACAGTATCCAAAATACTAGTAATTGGTAACCACTCAGTTGGCTAATGGTATCCAAATTTGTTGAATAGGGTAATCAAATTACTTAATTTGGGTAACCAAATCAGTTTAGTTGGGTAATCAACTAAGTATACAAAAACCAATAAAATGTCATTAGAATTACAAGTACTATATAGTATCCAAAACACTAGTAGTTGATAACCACTCAGTTGGCTAATGGTATCCAATTTTGTTGAATAGAGTAATTAAATCACTTAATTTGGGTAATCAAATCAGTTTAGTTGGGTAACAAACTAATTATGAATAAACTAATAAAATGTTTAAAATTGTTACCTAGATTTGTTTTCTTCAGCATGTGTAACCAAGATGGGATCATTGAGTAGTCGTGTGGATTTTCTCTAACCTTTTCTAATGCTTTCTCCTTCGATCTCTATGCTTTTTGGTAAGAGATAGACACATTGTATTATGTCACCATGTCCTCCACAATATCAGTTGGTGTGTATATTTTTTTCAAATTTGTTAATTTGTGCATTATGCATTCACTGACCAACTATTTGCCTGTCTGTGGTCTTCAAGCATTACGTTAGCTGAACACGTGTGGATGTCGTTGAATTCTCTTACCTTGAACACACTGGTTTTTCGAATACTTGATGCTCTCATTTTTCAATTGCAATTTTCATCGTATACGCACACTAGTACAAAGTCTCTATGACTTGTTCTTTGTACTTTGTGTTGTCTGTTTTTCCTGATTGAATACATCCTCATAGCTTGTGATAGGATTTTTTATCTTTTTAGGTTTGATGTAATCGTACTTCACGTTCATTCGGATCTGTTATCACATCATCATATCGTTCTTCTGTGTATGATCTGTCATGTTGTCTATCTTGTTGTTGTTCAATAATTTTCATTGCAATGTGATCAGCATATTGCGTTCCAATTCGACAATCGTGCGTTGGTAGTGGAACTAGTGATGAATTCCCTTGTGTTGATCTGATTGGCGTTACATTGTGAATTATAGTTTCTTCTAAATTTGTCAAGTTTTGTAATATTGTTGTGCGTCCCCTTCTGTGTTCAGTTTCTATAATCACTGGGAATTTACCTTGCTCTTCAGATTTTCTACTGACTTCAATAAAGAATCTTAAGGTTGCTTCATCTGGTATACTGATCGGTGGAATATCGTTTCTAATCTGGAATTTGATTGACAATGTTATTGCGTTTGTGTCTAGCCGTAATGCACTGCATACCATGTTTTGCATATCTGTGAACGAACAAGTTGATGGAACTAGTATGCCGGTAACTTCAAATTTGGTGTATTGGTTACTTTCAGTCCATGTACCGTTGAAATAAAGTAGAACTGGAATCATCTCCATTGTCTGTCAACAGAATAAGTATTTTTAAGTAACCAAATCAATGATAGCTAGTAACCAAACTACATGATGTTGGTAACCAGAACATAAAATACATTAGTAAGTTCATCTTACAATAGTAATAATCAGTATATTTATTTTTGTTACCAATTAAATTATATCAGTTGTATGCAAGTAACCAATGTAGCCAATAAGTAACTAACATATTAAAACAAACCAAACTCTTGACGACATTATACATTAATCATGACAACATTATTCAATAACCAAATCTATTTTAGATTGTAACCAAAGTAACCAAGTCAGCACTATAATTAGTAACTAGTGTAACCAATGTAACCAGTGTAATAACCAAAGTAAACAGGTCAGCAATATAATAAGTAACCAAATCTATTTTAGATTGTAACCAAAGTAACCAAGTCATCATTTACTCAGTAACCAAGTCAGCACTATAATTTTACACAGTAACCAAGTCAGTATTAGACACTAACCATTATAGTTTTACACAGTAAATAAGTCAGCATTAGTCAGTAATCAAAACAATGTTACATAGTAACCAAATCAGCAGTAGTCAGTAACCAATTCAACATTAATTAGTAATTTTATGCAGTAACCAAGGCACCATTAGTCAGTAACTAAGACAGCAATAAACAGTTTAATGTTTCGCATTAATCATAACAGAATTGTCAGTAACCAAGACAGCATTAGACAGTAACCAATATAATGTTATTTAGTAACCAAATAACAATTAGTAAGTAACCAAGTCATCATTTTTCAATAACCAATCAGCATTGTTAAGTAATATTATTCACTAGTCATTATAATATTACACATAACCAACTCAGCAATATACAGTAACCATATAACGTTACACAGTAACCGAATCAGCATTATTTAGTAACCAATATATTGTTACACATAATCCAATACAGCATTCGATAGTAACCAAGAAAACATTAGACAGTATCCATAAACAACATTAGAGAGTAACCAACAGTTGTATGAAGGTAACCAAATTATTTGATGAGTAAACATTAATTTTTAAAAAAATCAGTAGAACTCATTTAAAAATTATAAAGCTATCAAATAAACATTATTTAGCAAACAAATACAGAATAAACAGTAACCAATTTATATCTATTTAGTAACCATAATAGAAAACATATCAATGAATGAATAGATCGTTACAGGAATGCATACGAACTTTAAACTCACATACCTCAGTGTTCAGAATTGTATCGAAGTTGCTGTGATTGTTTTTGGTTACTGAACTTGAAGTTGATGATGATTTTGTATGCTATTTCGTCTTCTCCGATCTTAGATGTTTGTCGCGAACTCAGAGGCGAGTTCAAATGCAAACGTCAACAGAAGATTTGGCTTTCTCCAATATCAAAGTTGCATGGTGTGTTCTATTGCTTGAATTTAGGAGCGGTTAGTATTAGATAGGACAGTCGGTAATCGACGTGTGCTGTTAGCAACTTTATTATTGTGTTGTTTTATTTTTGTAATTATGTTGTGTGAATTTTATTTTTGTAATTATTTTCTAATTGTTGTATATTAATGTTAAGGACCCATATAATTATGTTCTGTTTTATAATATATATATATATATATATATATATATATATATATATATATATATTAAATAATACTATATATTACAGATAACAATCTTAAAGCACTATATATTACAGATAACAATCTTAAAGCAAATTTAATATTATGTGATTGTAGTATTATTTGGTATATTTATTTATGTGAACAGAATATCCGATTTTAAGTATCTCGTAAACATTACGTAATATTACATTCATGCATTCCAATGAATTTTTATGAAAGGAAATTTTTATAAAAAGGAAGTTTTATAATATTACATTAGAAACCGTGTACATCTTTCTGGCAAACTGAAATTCATTCCTGAAGCCTTAATATTATGCTGCATAGTATAAGGTTTTGTTTCTTGCAGTTTGTTCATATTACTTCTTTGGTTAATATAATATATTATATATTTATTACCGATATATATCTATATATAATAGCCTGGGTGGAAGCCTTCTGTTTAGTTCTTACAATAATATTGCATATTTTTCAAATATCATGAAATTGTTGAACTGAATTTTAAATATCTTTTTATTTTATCTTATGTTCTAATTTACTGTATGCAAATTCTTGTGGTTAATAAATCAAAAAATATATATCGTTATATTGACTGCATATATTGACTGCATATATTGACATCATATATTGACTGCATATTAATAATAATAATAATATATTGATTGAATGTTAATATTCTGTTTAAATATTTCATGTTAATATATATATATATATATATATATATATATATATATATATATATATATATATATATATATACACTAACAGTAACAGATATAACATGGTACTTGATTTAAGTAATTCATATACCCACTTCAAATTGTAAAATATATATATATATATATATATATATATATATATATATATATATATATATATATATAATATGGGTGCAGTATTTTAATATTGCATGGTGCATGCAATATTTTATTTTGTTATTGATATAATCAAATGATGCAAAATGATAGCATGTATACTAATCTGTTAGGATAAGTATTCTGCAAAATTGATTGCACGATTGCATGTTACACGAATATTATATATATTAAATGATTAACTGATTTATATTATATTATATTATATATATATATATATATATATATATATATATATATATATATATAAAATGAATTATAATCTGTTATTTGTTTAAATTTTTCTCTTTGTTAATACATGTTATTGAATGTTAAAGATAGATATATATTTATGAGCATTGTATATATATGTTCCAATACATACTAATGATTACTAAAGAATATGTTGCAATGCTCCTGTTGCAATAAAGTAAATGTTTCATCTCAAATATTACAACCGTGCGTGTTAATAAAATTCATAAAACAACAGTTTCATGCAACGGTCAAATCTCAATATTATATTCTGTTATTTTTAATATTGTTTAAATATATGTATGTGTAGTATAAATAATATTCTGTTTATATATACATTCTATTTATAAATATTACATGCTAGTATATATATAATATTATGTTTACATGTATTCTGTTTGTTCAAATATAAAGCAATTTGGAAACAGATTTTGTAAATAGAATTTGGATTTGTGCTATACAAATTTGGAAAACAAAATTTGTGAACAAATTTTTTACAACAGAAATTTTGTAAACAAAATTTGTTGTTTGAATTCTGTTAAATTTTGTACAACAAAAATTTATTTCTGATTATTGATAGTCTTTATTTGTATGACAGAAATGACATCTACTAGTACCATTCCTGCCGTGAGTATGTCTCATGGAGAAAAGCCTGAAAGGTTCAATGGAACTGATTTCAAGCGTTGACAACGAAAGATACTCTTCTATCTCACAATACTGAACTTGGCAAGGTTTCTACAAGAGGATTGTCCTACTCTTATTGAAGGAGAAACTGACAAGGAAAAGGTGGCTGCTGTTGATGCATGGAAACATGCAGATTTTCTTTGCAGGAATTATGTAATGAATGGTTTAGATAATACATTATATAATGTGTATTGTACAATTCAAACTGCAAAGGAACTTTAGAAATCTTTAGACAAAAAATATAAAACTGAAGATGCTGGTATGAAAAAATTCATAGTCGGTAGATTTCTTGATTATAAAATGATAGATTCTAAAGCAGTTATCACTCAGGTTCAAGAATTATAAGTAATTCTACATGACATTCATTCTGAAAGAATGTCATTAAGTGATTCATTCCAAGTTGCAGCAATGATTGAGAAGTTTCCACCATCATGGAAAGACTTCAAGAATTATCTGAAGCATAAACGCAAAGAGATGAATCTTGAAGAACTGATTGTGCGACTTAGGATTAAAGAGGACAATCAAGGATCTGAGAAGAAGAGTGGAAAGAACTTCATTGAAGCAAAGTCAAATGTGGTAGAACAAAGGCCAAACAACAACAAAAGGAAGCGTGAAGGCAAAGAAGCTTTCAAGGCCAAAAAGAAATTCAAAGGCAAATGCTTCAACTGTGGCATTCCAGGACATAAATCTAATGAATGTCGAAAACCAAAGAAGTTGAAGAAAGATCAAAAGCCTCAAGCAAATGTGACAGAACTGGAAAAGCTTTCTGAAGATATTTCAGACATGAATCTTTGTGCAGTTGTATCTGAATGTAACTTGGTAGGAAACCCTAAAGAATGGTACGTGGACACCGGGGCTACTCGCCACATCTGTTCTAACAAATGGATGTTTTCTACTTACAAACCAGTAAAAAATGATGATCAACTCTTTATGAAAAACTCCTCAAGTTCAAAGGTCCAAGGACGTGGAAAGATTATATTGAAAATGACATCTGGCAAAGAACTGACTTTGACTGAAGTGCTTCATGTGCCAGATATCCGTAAAAATCTAGTTTCTGGGTCACTACTTAGCAAGAATGGCTTCAAGTTGGTGTTTGTGTCTGATAAGTTTGTACTTACTAAAAATGATATGTTTGTAGGAAAGGGCTACGTGAATGATAGGCTCTTTAAGATGAATGTTATGACTATTGTACCGAAGTCTATTGATAATAATAAAATAAATTATTCTGCTTACTTGCTAGAGTCTTCAAATATATGGCATGCTAGATTAGGACATGTTAATTATAATACTTTGCGTAGATTAATTAATTTAGAGTTCTTGCCTAGATTTGATATTAATCTAAAACATAAATGTGAAATTTGTGTGGAATCAAAAATGACAATATTACCTTTTCATTCTGTTGAAAGAAAATCTGAACCTCTAGATTTATTTTACACTGATATATGTGACTTAAAGTTTTTGCAAACTAGAGGTGAGAAAAAATATTTCATAACTTTTATTGATGATTGCACAAGATATTGTTATGTATATTTGTTAAAAAGCAAAGATGAGGCTGTAGAAAAGTTTCAACTTTATAAAAATGAAGTTAAAAATCAACTTAGCAAAAAGATTAAAGCAATAAAAAGCGATAGAGGTGGTGAATATGAATCACCATTTTAAGAGATTTGCTCTACTCATGGTATTATTCACCAAACTACTGCTCCTTATTCACCTCAATCTAACGGTATTGCTGAACGCAAGAACCGAACAATGAAAAAAATGTTGAATGCTATGTTAAACAGTTCTGGAGCACCCCAGAATTTGTGGGGGGAAGCTTTGCTTTCTACCAATTATATTCTTAATAAAGTGCCTCATAAGAAAACTCATAAAACACCTTATGAATTATGGAAAGGTCATAGACCTTGCTATAAATACTTAAGAGTGTGGGGGTGTCTAGCAAAAGTAATGGTTCCTAAACCTAAAAAGGTTAAGATAGGACCAAAAATAATTGACTGTATTTTCATTGGTTATGCAAATAACAGCAGTGCTTATCGCTTTCTTGTTCATAAATCTGAAATTAATGATATTCATGTTAATACATTTATTGAATCAAGAGATGCATCATTCTTTGAGAATATTTTTCCATATAATGAAAATAAAGATTCAAATTCAAACAAAAGACCTTTGGATACTACTAGTAATAATCCTGAAAATATAGACAAAGAATCTATATTAGATGAACCTAGACGTAGCAAAAGGGCAAAGACTTCAACGTCTTTTGGTCCTAATTTTCTAACATTTTTGTTAGAAAACGATCCTCGAACGTACAAGGAAGCAGTATCCTCTCCAGATGCTTCTCATTGGAAAGAAGCAATAAATAGCGAAATTGAGTCCATTATGCAAAATCATATATGGGAACTGGTGGACCTTCCACCTGGTTCAAAACCCTTAGGGTATAAATGAATTTTCAAAAAGAAGATGAAAGCTGATGGCTCGATTGATAAATATAAAGCAAGGCTTGTTGTTAAAAGCTATAGACAAAAGGAAGGATTGGATTATTTCGACACTTATTCACTTGCTACAAGAATTACATCTATTCGGATGCTAATAGCAATAGCATCTTTAAATAGACTTGAAATACATCAAATGGATGTAAAGACTGCATTCTTAAATGGTGAATTAGATGAAGAAATATATATAGAACAACCTGAAGGTTTCATAGCTCTTGGACAAGAGAGAAAAGTATGCAAACTTGTTAAATCCTTGAATGGATTAAAACAAGTACCAAAATAATGGCATGAAAAATTTGATAATGTTATGTTACCAAATGGCTTTAAAATAAATGAGTGTGACAAATGTGTTTATGTCAAAAGTACTCAAAAATAATATGTCATTATTTGTCTTTATGTGGATGATATGCTAATCATGGGTAGTAACAATGAAGTTATCAACTCTACCAAACGTATGTTGTCAAATAGGTTTGACATGAAAGACTTGGGGGTTGTAGATATAATATTAGGAATCAAGATCTCTAGAACATCTGATGGAATTATACTATCTCAAACTCATTACATTGAAAAAATACTTAAAAAATTTAACAAGGATAATATAATTCTAAATAAGACCCCAGTTGATATAAATCTTCATCTAGCTAAAAATGAAGGTGATAGCATATCTCAACTAGAATATTCTCGTATAATAGGCAGTTTAATGTATGTTATGAACTGTACTAGACCAGATATAGCTTATTCGGTAAGTAAGCTAAGTAGGTATACGAGTAATCCAGGTAAAGATCACTGAAAATCAATTTTGAGAGTTTTAGGATATTTAAAACATACTCAAAAATATGGACTGCATTATACAAGATATCCAGCAGTATTGGAAGGATATAGTGATGCTAATTGGATATATGATAATAAAGACTCGAAATCCACAAGTGGATATGTCTTTACCCTTGGAGGTGCAGCGGTATCTTGGAAATCCTCAAAACAAACGTGTATTGCAAGGTCTACAATGGAATCAAAATTCATTGCGTTAGACAAAGCTGGAAAAGAAGCTGAGTGGCTTCGTAATTTCTTAGAGGATATTCTAAATTGGTCAAGACCTGTGCCAGCTATATGTATACACTGTGATAGCCAATCAACAATTGGAAGAGCACAGAGTCATTTATATAACGGTAAGTTATGCCATATACGACGGAGACATAATACCGTTAGACAATTGCTCTCAAATAGAATTATCTCAATTGACTATGTAAAGTCAAAAGATAATATTGCGGATCCGCTTACGAAAGGTTTAACAAGAGAGCAAGTGAAAAAATCATCGAAAGGAATGGGTTTAAAGCCTATTATTTAAATAAGAGTCGTCATAGTGGCAACCCAACCTAGCTGACTGGAGATCCTAAGATCTAGGTTCAATGGGCAAACCGAACTATGTAGTACTCAGTAAAGTACTGAGGAGATATTTACTCCTAACCATTCCTGAAATGAGATAGTGCACATCTGCCGCGAGAATCAGGATAAGTTACGCTTTTAATGACTTTTATATCTTGAAATATGTTAAAGTGGGGTATTACAGGATACTCTTGATAGAAGTCACCTACGTGAGTAAGAAGGGGGCCACTTCTGTAAGAATTTTGAAGGCTGAATTCTCTAATATACTTATGGAACCAAGAGGTGTTTCAAGACCAAAATGAACACAAACGTGAGAACCAACTATGTCTGAAGAGATATTTTGTGAATTCTATTGTCTTGGTTTACACGAAAAGCTGACAGTTCAAAGATATCAAGTCTACTGATTATCCAAGTAAATCCGATAGATTTTACTAGGGCAAGTTCAAAGCCACTAGGCTACTTAACCTGATGAAATATTTTTTCTCATGTACTCGAACTAGTGTCTGCATATTCATAACATATTTTATATATTGTAAAGCCAATTTTACATTCATGTGGGGGATTGTTGGAAATGAGTTTGATAAAATATATATTTATGTGTTCAAATCCATTAAGAATTGAATGAGAAAATTGACGGGTCGGGTCGGGTCGGGGTCGGGGTCGGGGTCGTGGGTCGTGGGCGGTTGACGCGTCCTAACGGTAATAAACTGCCTAATTATTCTATAAATAAACTATGTGGGATTACATTTTCTGCATAAGTTTGATTACACCGTTCTGTTTCTGCGTCCCGTTCCGTTCCTTCCCTTCTGAAAAATCCCGTTCCTTCCCTTCTGCAAAAATCCTGTTTCTGCAAATAGTTCCTGTTTCCCGTTTCTATCAAATAAAGTCTCGTTCTGGCAGACTCCCGTTCTACAGTAATTCCGTTCCCGTTCTACACTGCAATCCCGTTCTGCACTGCAAAATCCCGTTTTCTGCAGTAAAATTGTACAGTAAGTTTTCTTCTGTTTTCTTCATGCATCATTATTATTAATAGTAAAGTTCGAGTACATAACATAGAATTTGCGTTCAACGAATTCTTAATTTTGTAGTGCTACTAATTAAGAATTGAAATCCGTTTTATCTTGGGAAGCAATTATTCAATTAATTCTTAGCACCTGTGGGGGAATAAATTTTCTTTAAGGAGACTTTGTGAATTCAGAGGACTCGAATTTATTTATTAATAATTTCTGTGTTATATATATATATATATATATATATATATATATATATTAAATATTACTATATATTACAGATAACAATTCTTCTCGAAAGTTATAAATGACAAACTTTTTAGAACAAATTTTTTCTTCTAAAACGACAATCTTTTAGGAACGGAGGGATTAATATCCGTAATATGATACTCTCTCCATACTGAAATATACGGGCCATTTTGACTTATTCAAGTCAATTGAGACATTTTCAAATTCGAATTTGATATAAATTCATTTAGTTTTAGTTATTGTAAAAATATCTAAAAAGTAAAGTTAATTAAAAGATCTATTGTTTTCAAAATAATGAGTAGCAAATTCTCAATTTGGCATCAAAAAATCAAAATTGCTCTTATATTTGAAATGAAGGGAGTATGAAAAGTAAATGATCATGGCTAAATGCTGCAATGTTGCCAGATACTACTGTTGGCCCCTTTTCCGGGTTGCCTAACCACACTTGAAGCTAGAATGAGAACTCTCTTTATTCTATTTTATTTTGTTTAGATTGAGAAATTAATTGTATATTTTTTTTCTTTTTTGGGACAGTACACTTAGAAATGAATGGAGCATCTCATAAAAGATTTACTTACCAAATTTCCGTATGAACTAAAAAATTCTATTGATGATCTCATAAATGAATGGAACATCTCATAAAAGATTTACTATAATTTTGTGAAAGGAAGGATTTTCTAGTATGTGCAACTCAGTGTAACTGTGTAACTGAGTTCAAAAGGTTTTAGAAGCTTCAACTTAATTCCTAATAATCCTATAAATTTATTTTACCATTAAAATTTAAGAAGCAGTTGAATCACTTTCAGAGTAAAATTAGACAAATCAGATCAAATAATTTATTAAGAACAATAAACAGATCTAGAGAAACATACAGATCAAAAAACAAACATAATCAGCTCGTTTAAACTACATACAGATCCACATCAATAACTGTAATCAGAAATAGAAGCAGAGAGGGACAGACCGGAGCTTTAGTAGAGAAATTGAATCAAGTAGCAAAGAGCCTTCTGCCGCCGCTGACGACTGCGATAAATATAGACTGATGAGAGAGTGATGGTAGGGAAGTTCGTTATTTCCAAGATAAATGTAGAGATTGATGTACAAATACAACATAATATCTCAGCGGCGAATAAATATTATTCGGGAAAAATGTATATACATAGAGCTCTGTTTAAATATTTATATATAATTGTAATAATAATAATAATAATATCGCATAACTTCAAATTAAAAATATTTTATACATTCTCATATTTATTTTTATGTATTTAGATCAAGTTACTTAGCTTATATACTCAAATTAGATATATCTCGCAAAATTAATTTTTAAATCCAAAAGGCACATGAAATCATATGATTTTATAAGTGCGATTGCAAATATTGTAAGTTATATAAAAATTACTATAAACTCTATTATTTTAAAATTTATTCAAATTCTTGTGATTTTAATTCTAGAGTTTTGCAGTCAAATGTCAAAAAAAAAAGTCAATAATTTTTTTAGCAAATCGGAGTCGGTACAGAGTAGCATACATTCATTAAATTTATATTTAAGAAATATATAAAATAAAATAAAATATATAGAAGTAAAAGATAATGCAGAATTGAGTTGATAATGGAGAAGAGATTGGTATGGAATGATGAAGACTTGACACTCTATATATATATATATATATATATATATATATATATATATATATATATATATATATATATGGTCTGGATCTTAAGCTCACACCTTATTCAATTCACCCGAGCTTACCCCTTTTAGCGACGGACCCGACGACGGTTCGGTCATACAACTATAGTCTATACTTTTAGCGACAGACAACATATAACATCATAATTATCCATTACATAAATTAAGGGTTCAGATTTAAAACACAATAACATCATCCGGATATTCATCATATTCAGTTAAAGAAGAAGATATTGATGTACTATGTAGCAATTTACTTCGTTTTTTCTCCTCTCAAATTGCTTATAAATATATATAAAATGTTTTAATTTTATATAAGATATAACGCAACTACAAAGGTTTGACTTGGAAAATGTTGGGTTTGAAGGTACTTGTTAGTTGCTATGGAATAAACTTTTGCATAGCGGGAATCCATGAATCTTCTCCGGTCCAAGAGAATTAGTTTCCTGCTTTAATTCACTCTTCGCTTTTGACGCCTTAGTTTAATTCTTCTTCTCTCCCTCCCACTCCTATCTTCGCAGTATAAGATTTACAGTGGGAATTTATTTATCATTTAAAATTCTTTTAATATATTTTTTGGAGGATATGAAAAGAAATTATGATGAATAAATACGATAATAATATAAAATTTGTATTTTTTTACTACTGAAAATTCGTGTGAGATTTTTTATTTTAGCCCGAAGGCAATCTCATATTTTGTTTCCTTCTGTGATTTGGATTGTATTTTGTTTGTAATTTGGATTCTGTGATTTGGATTGTATTTTGTTTCTTGTTGGCTTATACATCCCCTAGTTCAATTAGAATGACGTGATTGTGTTTTAAATCTGAGCCCTTAATTTATGTAATGGATGGTTATGATGTTATTTGTCCATTTTTCACCCATAACAAATACATGTTATGGATCATTTCCCTATATGTATATATATTGGTAAAATGGAGGTGCACAGTTGTACACAATTTACGATCGAAGAGTTAAGTTACCCTACAATCTCTACGATCGTAGAGTAGTCATGACTGATAATAGAATAATCACTTTACTACCGTAGAAACGTAGAGTTAATCCTTGATCGTAGAATAACTACCCTACAATCGTAAAGTAATTTAACTCTACGATTATAGACTGTGTACATTTAGAATGTATACACCTGTACAGTTCTATTAACCCGTATATATATCTATTAACAAATTAACAAATTAAGCAGTAATATTTGTTATGATACAGAATTACATATACAGCCACCCAGCTAAAACGTATCCAACAAACTTTAAATATAGTTGGAAGTTGCACAGCACCTCCATTTTATTTTGGGAATTGTTAAATCCACAACACTTTTTGTTATTTCCACAACAAAAGTGTCGTTGTAGATGTATAGCGACGGTGAAAATTTTCACCGTCGCTATACATCTACAACGACACTTTTGTTGTGAAAATAACATTTTCTGTTGTGAATTTAACAATTTCTTTTTATTTTATAACAAACACTGAAGGATAAGTCTCTGACCTTAAACTCTAAACCCTCGTGGCTTAGTGCTGCCAGCACCTGCTTCTACCCTGAGCTGGTGACCTTTTGCAAGCGGAACCATTACGTGTCATTGCCCCACAAGTTGATTGATAACTCTCATTGACACAACCTCTATACGAGAATGATCCACAATAGGGAGAATTATACGTTGACTCATTTCTTGAACTCCAATCAACCCTCGTGCCTTCATGCTGCCAGCACCTGCTTCTACCTTGAGCCGGTGACCTTTTGCAAGCGGAACCTTCAAGTGTCATTGCCCCACAAGCTGATTGAAATCCCTTATTGCCAGAACTTTTATACAAGAATGATCCAGTAGAGGAAGAATTACACGTGGGCTCATTTCTTGAACTCCAATCAACCCTCGTGCCTTCATGCTGCCAGCACCATTTGCTCCCTTTACCCGGTTTCCTTCTGCAAGAGGAACCATCAAGGGTGGTTGCGCCACAAGTAGAGGAAGAATCCTCAGTGACAATGGTTTTAGGTGACATTGTTCGAGTCACAGGAATATTAGACTTGTAGCCGCCTGAATCAGCAAATACACTGGGTAAATTTGCCTCTATTTGCTTAGACTTTAGCTCTTTAACCCTTATGCTTTCATGCTCCCAGCACCATTTGCTCCCTTTACCCGGTTTCCTTCTGCAAGAGGAACCATCAAGGGTGGTTACGCCACAAGTAGAGGAAGAATCCTCAGTGACAATGGTTTTAGGTGACATTGTTTGAGTCACGGGAATATTATACTTGCAGCTGCCTGAATCAGCAAATACGCTCGGTAAATTTGCCTCTATTTGCTTAGACTTTTGCTCTTTAACCCTCATCCCTTTATGTTCTTCACACCTCACTCGCCCCACAACAGGTTGCCTCGTGCAGAATCTCCCATTTTCAGTATCCACACCACATATGACACCACAACCTTTGTTGACATCAGACCTTTGTGAGTAGATCCATTTATAGTCATTCAAATGAGTTCTGGCCTGAAAAATCGGGCCATGAGCATAATGTTCTTCCTCCTCTGAAACTGACTTAGAAACCGAACTTTGAATCTTTTTTCCTTTATGCTCCTCACACCTTTCCCTTCTATGGACTGGTGTTCTTGTACAACGAGTGCCATCAACCAATATAACTCCACAAATAGGAGATGAGTCCTCAATAACAGGCTTTTTATCAGCAGCTGGTAGAAGCTTAAATTTCCTATAGTTGAATTTCTGATCCTGATGACCATCAAGTCTTGGGCCCATTCCCACATAAAGCTCATGGGATTTCCCTTCTGTAATCAACTTTGCAGCAGAACTACCATCTCTCATCCCTTTGTGCTCGGCACACCTCTTTCTTCCCTCAACTGGTGGCCTTACACAAACAGATCCTTGACCCAAGGCCACACCACACATATTACTATTACCTTCCTTAACATCAATCCCAATTGAAACCTTATCATCGGTCTCCAGATTTGCATAGAAACTGGACAGATTCTCCAGCGAAACCGGACTTTTGAGTCTGTGACCCACTTGCCTTGAACTTTTAAGTTTCTGAAGTACATCATCGACACGTCGTGGACCATTGTTGTCTTTGTTCCAGGCATAGTCAAAAGAACCAAGCAGCTTTTTTTCTCCTTTCTCAGCTTCCCTCTTATTTTTCGTCTGTTCAGCATTCAACAAAGGAACAAAAATAGCAATTGTGAGCTTCTGGAGTAACAAGAGAAATTCGTACCTCAGTGTCTGTAGAAAAAATCAACTATATTTTATGACATTATTTTTCTAATTTCCCACAACCAAAGAATTTCTCAAGTATATTTCATAATAAGCTGTCTCCAACCCAAAAGAATAAAAACAGTCTTTAACAATTCACAAGTAAGACGCTGAAAACAAGAATTAACATCATTGTTAATTAATATACCTTAAACACATTCTTTACAAAATTTCAAAGCATACCCATTCGTCAGCTAATGCAGAAGGAAAAGAGTAAGTAATACTTACAGGAACCCATCTATACGCAAGGGATAAGTCTCTTGAGAATACCTCCGTAAACAATCCATGCCCTACGCTACCATTCAGCTCACCATTTGGCTGGACTATTTCCAAATGAGCACCGCCACGGCCATACTGCTGAAGTCTAGTCCTCACATTGTCTGCTTGTCCAACATAAACAGGAATTACCTTTAGCCTGGATTTGGGGCTTGATACAACTATGCCAAGCTCATAAAATCCCGAGCAAGAAGAACAATTTGGGAGATTTTGAGTCCTGTATTTTTCTGCTCCGTCCTTGTTCAGTAAATGGTTTTCCCAATCAGAAGGTCCTATGAGAATCTGAAAAGAAACATACAAATTGAATCCGAAGTCTTTTTTTCTTCTTTTATTTAATAAGCGCATCCAAAGTCAAAATATTACCAACCCAACCAAAACGCTTCAGGGAGCTTTGTCCCAACTACTTCTGATTCCATAGAAAGGGATTTAAAGTTATAAATTACACACAAAAAGAAAGTTTGTTGACCAGTTTAAGGATATGATATTCAGACCGATTATCCCCTATTCAGTAGGTCTTTCCAGCATCTATCAATCAATCCAAAAAGGATTTATATAAATAGGGACAAAAATTAGAGCAATTAATGCACTTACATCACAAAATTTTATAATATCCTTGTGTAAATGATAATACCCTTTCCATTCTCAAGAATCCTTGAATAAATCATTTCACTTAGCTAACCAGTTGAAGTTATGTAAAAAATACAGTATAATATTTTCTAGGGTTAAGTTCATATGACCACATGGGATTTGGACGGTTTCTTATTTAACCACATGTAGTCAGTAAAGTTAATTTAAAGTTTTGATTTTTTGAGTTAGGTAAAAACGTCACCTTTTCCATCTAACTTAACCGTACGTATATGTCAAACATAAAAAATACGTGAAAAAAGCTATTATAACAATCAAAAAAACATGATAAATGTTTGAAATACCAGTTCTTCCTCTCTTATCCTCTTATTCTCCGACCCAGCTGTCTCACCTACATCCTCTCTCTACGCTTGCCATTTTCTCACCTGCGACGAAGTCAACCAGCTCTACCACAAGAACAATTACGTTCTCAACCTCAATCACCACAAACCCTAGAAAATCAAGATCCCCAAAACCCAGAAAAATCAGACCCTAATCAAGAAGATCCACAAGTTCAGGAGCTAGAAGAGCAAGAATCGGGTATGTTCTTCTGTCTTCCCCCCTCCGATTGCAGATCTCAAACCACTCCTAATGACCCACCAACAACCCTTGTCGAAAAAGCCTTTGCATATACGCCATTTGCTTTTCTTTCTTTGCCCCCAAATTAGAACAACTGAGCTCTTTTGGAACAACTGTTCTCAAGTCGAAGATCTGTTCACCTGAGCCCTGAATTACTCAAATTCAAGGTCAGATCCTGTCACCCTTTTGATTAATCTCTATGTCTTTAACTTTAACTAGTTGGAAATTTGAATGGGTTTGAACAGTGTAATTAGTTTAGAAAAAAAGAATAAACTTTATGTTAAAATCACGGGTTTTTCTTTTCTTTTTTTCAAGGCTATTTTTAATTTCCCATGTTGTCCTGCGTCTCCAGTATATGGACTGGTAGCTCTTCAACTGCTGTCGCTGACCACATTCATGTGGGAAGTGCTTATAAATTATTTGTAAGCTAATTAGAGTTGGTTAACATTTGAAAGTTTTGATAAACACATGGGAAGAGGTTTAGTATGGTTGCTACTTTAATATGATATGGTGGATATTATGAGTTAAGAATTGGGCTACCTGTTGATAAATTATTGTGATTACTACTTTAATTCTTTTCATTGAGAAAGTGTAAGTTGAAAAGTTTCTAGTTTGAGAGACATTTGGTCCCCTTAAGAAATATGCTTATTACCATCTTCTTCATGTATTGAGCTTTATTTGACTGCAACCTTTTGATCTGTAGGCGGTTTGGAACCTGGACAGTGGCAAAACTAGTGCCGAGTATAAGCCAAACTGCATTGGAGGGTCCAATTTGCAATGGAACTCAAGTTCTTGGATGACACTCAAATGATGTGAGAAGAAAATTTCGGAGATTCCATGTGCAAATGTCGGGTTTTGCCTTCAACAATACTGTAATGAGAAGAAGAGGAACCATTGAAAAGTTGAGCACGGCCCTTTTTTTTCTTTCTTCTGTTTTATTGTCTGGTTGCATTTGTTCGTGAAGATTTCCTCTTCTTTTTTTTCTTCTAATTTTGAAGACCCATTTGGGAGAATGTTGATGAAATTGTGACATTGTTGAAACCCAGAATTTTGTTGTTCAAATTCAATTGTTATTTTCATTTTTTGATTGGTAATTTGGTATACACATGTTCTTTTTTATTTTGTTTTAGTTTGAAGAGTTCTTGAATTGCTCGATTTGATGTAAATGTATGCATTTTGTTCTTCTAATTTTTTTTATTTTGATGTGAATTCAAGGTGGTTAGATTGAATGGGGGTATGGATGTGCTTAATTTCCCACCTCAAACTAATTTTCAATGTTCAGGTTCTTCCCTCACGTTCTCTCATCTGTCGTTTATATATAAATAGGGTAATTAAGTCTTTATCCAACTTAAATAACAGAGTTATGACAGAAAGCAGTTATTCACTTCGACTCAAAAAGTTAGGAGTTTAAATGTAACTTTATTGACTACAGGTGATTAAGTGGGAAACCGCCCAAACCCATGTGGTCATACGAACTTAACCCTATTTTCTATTCACAAACTATTGTTCGAGTTCTGAGAGAGTGGACGACCAAACATAACAGGAAAAAATTAGGCATGCTTTCTCCAACTCAACAACAGGATTATGATCTGAGAACAGTTTTAACCTCATAAAGCATAATAAATTGTGCTCAAACTTGATATCGACCAAAAAAGTTTTGTTAGTGTAAACAAAATTAAATCAGTAAAGACAAACATTTTCTCATGAATTATATTCAAACATATTTAAAAGAACTACCAAGTAAATAAAATGTATGTCTTGGGTTTTGCTACATAGTAAACAACTGTTTTCTTGAGAGTGTAAACATTTTCAGATAATTAGCAGAGGAAATACCTTCCATTTAGAGAAAACAGAGTCATACTCAGTGCGATCATATTCCTCTCTCTTCAACCAGGGAGAGACGACAGATTTGCCATTAGTTCCCATTCTGCTCTGCAACTCAAGAAAAGAATTGTTACACGTTTATATAGAGAATTATTATTTCCAAAAAGAAATATACTACCTCCGTTCTCAAAAGGATGAGAAAAGTACAAATTTCACACGTATTAAGAAAAGCAAAAGTAAAAGAAAGAGAGTAAATAATGTTCTAAATTTCTCCTTAGTGGTCACACAAGAATCATAAAGCGATGAGTAATTTTTTATTTTTTTTTATACTAATGGACCTCACTAAATGACGTAATTACCTTTCATTTTATGTACTTCATCCCATCCTTTAGGACTGGTATCTGGACTCATCTTAGAGATTTATATTTGTATTACTGATCTGTGAAAAATTAAAGGAATGGAAAGAAAATGAGAGAAAAAGTAAACAGGACAAGGGAAAGGGAAAAGAACATGGTATCTCAATTATTAAAGCTACAATCTGCTTAAACTTTAATCATTCACTCATCGCAAGCTGTTGTTTGTACAAGTTAAGAGCACATCTTGAGTTCCTAACAAATATTGTCATTGCTTTGTATGCATATGTTACTTACATACATACGTACATATATATATATCTATATGTATATATTATCATGCTATTTTGGTAAATGAATTCCCTTCCTTAATTATATGTCAAATATTGGTATGCTTTTAAGTCCACTGGCTTCACATTTTTCTGGTTTATGTGATCATTTACATCAACAAGAAATAGAAACAAAATATTTGCTTTTAAAAGCTGAAATTAAGTAAAAGAACTTTTGAATCAGCCTCTGCCTCTGAATTATTCAATTCAGGTTTCGGTCTTTTCACAAAATATGATTGCTTGATATATAAAGGAAAGTGATATATTCACAAGGATATTTTTATGCAAGGTCCTTCTCCTCACATGAACAGTGAGTCCACATCCATTGAGAGGACCTTGCAAAAATATCTTTATATTGAGGACAGTAGTTTGTAGCTTTAATAATTGAGACGCCATGTTCTTTTCCCTTTCCCATGTCCTGTTTATATACTTTTTCTCTCATTTTCTTTCCATTCCTTTAATTTTTCAAAAATCAGTAACACAAATATAAATCTCTAAGATGAGTCCAGATACCAGTCCTACACATAATGATGATGTACCAGATAATTTCATCTTTATATTCAGGATCATATTGTTAACTTATAACTTGTCTGTCATTTTTGGTGCTCAAACGTAGACAACAGCAATGAAATCGAAAATATACAAACAAAAACAACATACAGAATTTTCAATCAAATTTATTAGTGCAATGGATAGTAAAAACGATTTTTAATGATACAGAGTTTGCGCATATACAGCCAACTAGACTTGGCAATATAGTTAGTTAACTGTTGGGTCAACCATATTAATTGGAACGTTGGTTAACCATTTTTATTTATTCATGTTGGTTAAAGTTTGGACCCATATTTTTTAAAACAAATATAGTTCTGAACGGGTTAACATTTTTTAACCCATATTACATTCCGATCCAAATCGAAAAGTTCTTTTCTCATTTTTTTTTCTTCCCTTTTACTTGATATTATTGTAGTTTTTGAGTATCATCTTAATTAGTTAAATTAAACTGTCAAGTGTAGCTGCTGCTAAAGAATAGATAGACCAACGGTCAACTCCATTGATTTCAACTCTGGCATACAAAAACTGCAAATCACTAGTATACTAAACTATTAATCCCTCCATCCCATAATAACTGTCGCTTTAACTTATGCACATGAATAAAAAAGTCATTTAGTGTTATCATTTATTAATTAAAATTAGTGTGAAATTTCATCACTACCCCTTTATGGGAAGTTGAAAACTATTAATACAGGGAAAATTTCTTGGACAATGAGAGAAGGTAGGGGTGATATAGGAAAGTAAATAATTGTTTCTCCTATAAAGTTGTAAACGACAAATAAATTGGAAAAAAAATTTCTTTTAAATCGACACTTATTATGGGATAGAGGTAGTACAATCGAGTCTTGTCTTCTTCTACCAAAATGTTGACCAATAAAATTTTTATACGTCGTGCAATCCACTGCCACGTTCCCATTCATTTGTTTAAGCTCATGAATTACTTCAGTTCTTAATTATAAGATGAATATTAACATTTTAAAACAATTTTTTTTATATTCAAAATTAATATGAATTTATTCAATTTATGTCAATACAACTATGAATATCATAAATTATATAAAAAGTACTAAAAATTATTAGTAGGTTAATAATAATTTTGAAAAAATTATTTAAATATGGAAGGGTATTAATAATTTCAATTTAAAATTTTATTAGTATAGTTTTTAACATTTTATTATTTATATTAATAATTTTTATTTCATATTATTACTTAATTAATTTAATTGTGACGGTCACAATTTCATTTTTCAAAAATTATGTTTAAAAGTTAAAACATCTTAAAATGGTTAATATGATTTTGAATCATAACCATATAGTTTCAACCCATACAACTCATATTAAAAATGATTAATATGGTTTTAGTTTTAAATAGAACCATAATCATATTTTGAAAACCAAAACCAACTCATAACCATATTTTGCCGGCCTACAACCAACGAACCAATGGAAAGCATAAAAATGCCTTCAAGGCTTACCTTCTAATAAAGTTCCAGCTACCTCAAATCAATAATGAATAAACGACATACAACAAACTTGAAACTCACAAACAGAGCCTTCTAATCAGAAACAAGCTACAACATTTTAAATATATTGACACGTTACAAGGTAGAGCACTATATAATGAACATGCACAAACCTTCTCCAACTTGGACGGACTCCAGTTCCGAAAATTCTCTAACCTCAATTAGTTATAGGAAGTAAAGCTCCTGCTCACAGTCTTTGGGCTTTCATGAACTCTTTTTTTTGATCGGATTTCATGAACTTGCATCCTCCAACAATTACATCAATTCTGAACATAAAATGGAAAGATCTCCCACAATGTCCCGCATAGGAAAGAAACCTCTTTATCCACGTGCCTTTAGTGCTGCCAACACCTTTGTTTGCCCCAAAAGTTAATGAAAAAACTTAACTGCTAAAAACCTCTACACAAAAACTAATCGAGAAGAGGTAGCACATAAGTTGACTCAGTGCAAGCACTAACTTTTGATACCCTATCAACCCTCTTGCCTTGATGCTGCCAACACCATTTACTACCTTTACCTGGTTTCCTTCTGCAAAAGGAACCATCAAGTGTCCTTGACCCACAAGTAAAAGAATCTTCATTAATGCAGGGTACATTTTCCATCATACCAAGTCCCCCGCAGATACCATAATCCTTGTTGACACTGATCCTCTCTGTGAAATCTGAGGACTGCGGTTTACCAGTTCCAGAGAAGAGCAACTCACTACTATCACGAAGACTGCTGGGTTCCAGACTTAGAACATCCACACAGTGTTTTTTCTCTTCTTTAACTGGCTTAGAAATGGATCCATGATTCTTCCTTCCTTTATGCTCCTCACACCTTTTCCTTCCACTTACTTGTTTCCTTGTACAAAGAGAGCCATCATTCAAAGCAATTCCACAAGTAGAAGATAAGTCCTCATTAACAGGACATTTACCTGGTTCAAGCTTCAGACTACCCGGGTCACTAGCAAAAACGGGAATTCTTCCTGTATAAATCATTTGTGAGTTCACTTTCAACTTCAAGGTGGAGCCATTGACTTTCATCCCTTTGTGCTCGCTACACCTCTTTCTCCCTCAACTGGAGGCCTTATACAAACAGATCCTTGACCTAACGCCACGCCACATATATTATTACTACTGTCCTCGTTAACATCACACCTAACTGAAGCTAATATTGGCCGAGATTTGCCAAATTTGAAAATTCGAGAAAAGATACTATTGCTCTCCTGATTAGAGTAGAAACTGGACTCATTCTCACAAGTTTTGATTCTCAGACCCACTTTTCTCTGACAGTAAATGTGAAGCTTCCTAACAATAGGATGAGACCAAGCACTTGAAGTATAGCAATCAAGTTTTTGGTGTATATCATTAGGGCGGCGTGTGCCATTACTGCCTCTGTTCCATGCATAATCAAAAGAGTCAAGCAGCCGAGCTTCCATTTCCTCAGCATCCTTCTTACTTTTCATCTGCTCAAGGTAGAACAAAGGGGAGAAAATGTTTGTGAACTTGAAAGAGTAATAGGTGATATCTTTTACAACCCTGCTTATGCACATACATTATCCAAAAATCAGGGATGCACACAACAAGACAACGAAGCATATATAGTTTTTTAACTTCTACATGTCTACATTGATTTTCTTATAGTCAGTATGTGTGTATATCATGTGCAATTATATGTGAAGTAGACACTAAACCCCTCAGACAGCTTGCTAAACCTTCACTTAAGCGAAACAACTGTATTCCATTACCCTTTTAATAGCTCATTAATGGACTTCTCAACTCACGTTATCTGTATCCTTGATCTAAAGAGATGATAGAATCTTCATCGAAATGATTAGTTATATTTTAGGCATGTGGCATGAAAAAATGATAGGTCTACATGCATTGAAGAATCACAACAAATTAGAGTAGAAAACACAAGTAAAACATTATTAATGGTGCCTTTCAAGTTTGAACTATTTCAATAATCCACTGGTTGCCAATGATAAATACTATCACTATGGCTCTATGCATAAAGAAATCCTTGATCCGGAGGGAGTAAATGTAGCAGTCAAACTGCCAAGCTTTCACATTCGAGAGGCTTCCAATAGCCTCAACCAATCTTGAGAAATATTTGACATTGGTTGGAGGCAGAAAACAATACAGACTTAATAAGAAACATCATCATTAATCTATGATCTGGTAAATTTTGTTGTTCCAAATATCTACCTAACATATTGTATAAATTAGTTGAAGCAAAAAAAATACATAGCAAGACTGGAAACCACGTTCATTGGTCCAAGTAATTACAAAAGGAGAAGAAATAGATATACTTACAGGAGCCCATCTGTACACGATAGGAAATCCCCTTGAGAATATCTCGGTAAACAATCCTTGTCCTCGGCTGTCACTCAGCTCACTATTTGGGAATCCATTTTCCAAATGAGCACCTTCACGACCATAACGCTGAAGTCTAGTTCTAACATTGTTAGCTTGCCCAAGGTAAACTGGAATTATGAAGTTGCTCTTCAGCTTGTCAAACTCTCGCCCAGTCTTCGGGCATGATACAGCTATGCCAAGCTCATAAAGTCCTGGACAAGAAGAACAATTTGGGAGATTTTGAGTCCTGTATTTCTCTGCTCTGTCCTTGTTCAGTAAATGGTCTTCCCAATCAGAAGGCCCAATGAGAAACTGAAAAGAAATATGTGAAATCACTTAAATGTATCCAAAGTTAAAAACATTAACTAAAGAAAAACACACCAGAAGGAGAGCTTTGTCCCAAGACTCCAAATTACTTCTGTTCCACAGAGGCAATCAAAGCTCTAAATAACACAGAATTTTTGTTGTTGAGCAGTTTTAAGGATTTGTTTTTTACACTGATTAACACTTGTTCAGAATGTCTTCCCTATTCTAAAGACACTTTGTGTAAAAAATTTGTTATGCTCACTATTTAAATAAGAAACACATTCTTCATACAGTATCATTAAAATTCCTGCAGAGGGGATTGTCAGTCAAACAACTGCTATCAATATCCTACGATACACAGTATACATCCTACAAAACAATACCAAACATATATGTATCTTATAATACGATGACATCTCACACTATACATCACCATATACTACGATACACAGTTCAAGACTAAAGAGTACAACCAATGACTAGCGTTTAAAAATCCACATTCTCTGTTTTCTTTAAGCAACTAAAGAATAAATTTTGCATTTATTAGTAAGTAGCAGGTGTTTAGAAGTTGAAATATGATTTTATACATTAACACTTCAATCTTTAATTTCGAAGCTACTTAATAGGATTTGGACACTGAAATGTCTCACTAGCTATTTGTTGTATGCTATATAATGGTTCGTTTCGATAGAAGATTTAAGTATATTTTGTAAGAACGCATTTAATCTCTGACCTACTCTATGTTGGGTGTGGGTCCTCACCCATGAGATAGAATCCAAGATAGAAAAGAATTGATTTTCTTTGTGAGAAAGTAAGTGGGTTTACTTGATATTAATTCAATTAAAAATTGGGTTAATGAAAGCAATATTGAAATTGGAGATTCTATGAAAGGAATCCAAGTGGAAAAAGGATTTACTTGTTAGATTGGTTGGTGACCAAGACAAGGAGATATGATCCCTAATTTGATTAGGAGAATAAATTGTTTCTAATCCATAATAGGAATGGATTAAGAAGAGTACTATAAATAAGGCTATGAGGGGGTCTTATTTGACACATGAGAGAAGCTTGGTAGTAAGAAGATACCAAAAGAATAAATTGAGAGAATTACAGTTAGTTGTTCGTGGGTATCCGCCATCATCTCCGTTCAATTGAAAGCTTGAAGATTTTATTGTTTGGGATGTTTTTGAGTGGTGAAGTTAATTAGGTTTCTCAACCTAATTAAAGATAAAATTGTATTCTCTAATTTTATTGTGTAATCTCAAGTTTTAGGGCATAAAACTTGAGAGGATTATTGTAAGCCCATTATTAGTGATATAGTGGATATTCGGAGTTTAACCCGTGGTTTTTTACCTCTTAATTTTAGAGGGTTTTCCACGTATATTTGGTGTCTTGCTTGTGGATGGTTATTTGTTATTTTTGTTCTCATAATTGGGTTTGTTGATTTCATATTTAATTGCACAAAGACGGAAAAGTAATTCCTAAGATATAGATTATTTTTGGCGTACTTTTCACAACAGTGGTATCAAGAGCTTGGTTATTTTTGTGGTTTTCTTGTGCGAATTAAATGGAGGATTGGACAGCAGGTTGCATGATTAATCTCAAGGCTACAAATTATGCAATTTGGAAGCCAAGAATGGAAGATTTGCTTTACTGCAAGGATTTGTACGAGCCACTTGAGAACGATGGAGTTAAGCCCACAAACAAGAGTGACGCGCAGTGGAACAAGATGAACAGGAAGACTATTGGTCTGATCAGATCGTGGATTGATCAAAGTGTGTTTCATCATGTTGCCACAGAAATTAAAGCCTATGCTCTCTGACAGAAATTGGAGTCCATGTATGAAAGGAAGACAGCGCAAAATAAAGCTTTTTTGATTAGAAAGCTTGTGAATTCTAAATTCAAAGATGGAAACTCCGTTGCAGAACACTTGAGTGATTTTCAGAGTTTGATAAATCAGTTGAGTACGATGAAGATGGTCATTGACGATGAGATGCAGGATTTGTTGTTGTTGAGCTCTTTGCCTGATAGCTGGGAGACGCTGGTTGTATCGTTGAGTAACTCCGCTCCTAATGGCAAGCTGACTATGGATACAGTTAAGGATAGTTTATTTAACGAGAAACAGAGGCGAAGAGATACTATGGTGATTAGCGCTGAGTCACAAGTTTTTGTCGCACAGAGTAGGGGCAAAACAAAGGGAGAAACTCTCCTGAAGATGACAAATCCAGGGGAAGGTCAAGAGATAGAAAAGAAGTAATTTGTTTTCACTGCCAGAAGCCGGGTCACATAAAACGAGAGTGCAGATTTTTTAAGAAGGAGCAGTCTAAGGAAAAAGATGAGGATAAAGATTCGATTGTGTATCTATCCGACGTTGATGTAGCTATTGTTTGTGATGATAAACTCAAGTGCCATGTTAATGATTGGATTATTGATTCGGGTGCTTCGTTCCATGCTACTTCGCGTGGTGAAATCTTCACATCCTACAGTAGTAGTGATTTTGGCCATGTGCGGATGGGAAACAAAAGTGCATCCAAGATTATAGGCATTGGAG
Source organism: Panax notoginseng (assembly GCA_016801055.1). Taxonomy (NCBI): domain Eukaryota; kingdom Viridiplantae; phylum Streptophyta; class Magnoliopsida; order Apiales; family Araliaceae; genus Panax; species Panax notoginseng. Next base: position 10,806,510 of record CM029014.1, read on the forward strand.
ATATTTGTTTGGAAACTAACAGTGATTGCAGGTTGATGCTGAGAGAAGTCAGACATGTTCCGGATATTCGTTTTAATTTGATCTCTGCTGGTAAGCTTGATGAGAATGGTTATAAAAGTTACTTTGGTGAAGGTCAGTGGAAATTCACTAAAGGGTCTCTAGTGGTGACTAGAGGTAAGAAGGTAGACACTCTTTACACGATGCGGGCGCATGTGAGAGGTGTTGAAGATGGGGGAGTTAGGCAGAAAAAGATGTGGTACAAATCCGTGTGAGATGAGAGAAAAGCCTTGCATGAGAACCACGAGAGAAAAGCTCTTCGCTTTAAATGGGTACCAAAAGTGAAGAAGGAAAGTTATAGCTCACAGCCAGGATACAAAGCGTTTGTGAATGAATTTGGCAAGCAAAAATCTGTCACGTTTGAGTTAGATCCTCCTGTTGAGAAGAACCATGCCGATGAGACAAAGTCGGACATGAAAATAGTTGAAAATTCCAAGAATCTTGAGTTGAGCCAAGATTTCGTTGGAATTAACTTCGAGTAAGGAGTTGTGGTTGGTGATCCCTCCTCTCATGGGTTCGGAGGGGAGATTGTTGGGTGTGGGTCCTCACCCATGAGATGGAATCCAAGATAGAAAAGAATTAATTTTCTTTGTGAGAAAGTAAGTGGGTTTACTTGATATTAATTCAATTAGAAATTGGGTTAATGAAAGCAATATTGAAATTGGAGATTCCATGAAAGGAATCCAAGTGGAAAAATGATTTACTTGTTAGATTAGTTGGTGACTAAGACTATGAGATATGATCCCTAATTTGATTAGGAGAATAAATTGTTTCTAATCCATAATAGGAATGGATTAAGAAGAGTACTATAAATAAGGCTATGAGGGAGTCTTATTTTACACATGAGAGAAGCTTGGTAGTAAGAAGATACCAAAAGAATAAATTGAGAGAATTACAGTTAGTTGTTCGTGGGTATCCGCCATCATCTCCGTTCAATTGAAAGCTTGAAGATTTTATTGTTTGGGGTGTTTTTGAGTGGTGAAGTTAATTAGGTTTCTCAACCTAATTAAAGGTAAAATTGTATTCTCTAAATTTATTGTGTAATCTCAAGTTTTAAGGCATAAAACTTGAGAGGATTATTGTAAGCCCATTATTAGTGATATAGTGGATATTCGGAGTTTGACCCGTGGTTTTTTACCTCTTAATTTTAGAGGGTTTTCCACGTATATTTGGTGTCTTGCTTGTGGATGGTTATTTGTTATTTTTGTTCTCATAATTGGGTTTGTTGATTTCATATTTAATTGCACAAAGACGGAAAAGTAATTCCCGGAATATAGATTATTTTTGGCGTACTTTTCCCAACACTCTAAAGGTAACAACTTATCCTAAGCAACCAGAACATATCCCAATCTATCTTATGTACCAAAAAACACTAACAGTTGCAACAATTGGGTAATGGGTACTGATCTGAACAGTTTTAACCTAATAAGGCAAGACACATTGTGCTTAAACTAAAAATCAACCAAAGATAGCAATAACACTAATAACAGTAAACCAAAAAATATGTGCTCATCAGCTCATGTCAAGTCAATTAAAAACTGATATTGCTATAATAACTAAGACCACTCTT